>JAGVSP010000826.1:0-95845 GCA_022494985.1 Micrasema minimum
ATAAGTTACTTGTTTTGAAGGTACTTTATATATTATTATTTATCATATTAATTGATTCTAACCTTTTGATTAGCTAATATATCTACATCTAATATTGATGTACGTGGTTTGCAGATACTCCGGATGGTGATGATAAAAACCTGTATGATTTTGAGCATTTTGCTGAGAAGTTGGTAACGTCAGTGGAAGCTATAAACCAAGGACGGCAATCTTCCTGCAAAATACTTTACTCTCCCATCATCCTTCCCAACTACGTCGGCCTAACGTCCCTTCTACACAACAAAAATTCCTTGGGATTTTTCAAAGTTCGGGGAAAATTTAGTTTTTAAAGTCATTTTAGTTCATAATAACACATTATCATTCCATTATGCGCTGTGTGTGCTTTTCTGTTAAGTTTGGTGTTCAATTTTAATGTTCAAATATTGTATTTAATAATGTCAAAAATGTAATTTGAAGTTTTATCAGAATTGTTTTAGTCGTTTTAATTATTTTATTAAAAATATATTTTACTATTTTAGGACATTATGTATTCTTTGCGTACATGTCTACTATTATTGCGTAATATTTCTGGCATTATCGGAAGTGTTTTCAATGAAATAACCTTTTAAGAAAGTTACGAAATTTCTTGATTGTATAATAACATTATTTAACTACAAATTGAAATTGCCTATATTGTATACTAGTCATAATACTTAAGCCCGCTATATATGGGACAGTTTACTACACAGTTTTCTGTGCAGTCTGAAAACGGTCCCGTATAAAGCTAAAACTGCATGAAAAACTGTGTGCTAGTGTCAGATTTAAGCTGACATGACAGTCAATGTTTTTTATGTAAACGTTTAAGTAGACATTGGTTTATTGTATGCTTTTAAATACGTAAAAAAACCAATAACACATTTACATTATTAGCTAAATATACAATTTCCTGAGAGCAAACATACGATAATAACTTACAATCGCGTTTCAAAAATACACATATTTAGCGTGTCTTTTTGACAGAAGTTTGACAGACTGCACAGTTTTCTGAACAAGAAACTGTGTAGTTTTTCTGAACAAGAAACTGTCCCATATAAAGCGGGCTTTACATTATTTGTTGGTTAGAGGTTTTTTACATCCAATTGTAAAATGAATGAATTGGGTGATATATTATATTCTAATATTCTACATATATTCTAAATAAAATACTACGTTTCATGCCAATTTAAATGCGTAAAATTAAGTAATTTGTGTTTATTTAGTATGTTTACACTTAATTAAATATGTTCAAACTATTTTTAATTAGAAAGTTGGAAACATTAATTTAACATTGAATGTTGAAAATTCTATTTCAATTGAAACGTTACTATCAAACAATTTATACAGTTGAAAATAATTTTATGTTACCCTCAGATCCAGTGGACCTACTTCAAAATACTTTAAATTTTATTTTTGGAATTTCTAAAATATTATTTGAGTTATACTCAAAAGATGGCAACACTTGCATCATGGCTTATGCTAACAAGTGTAGCCTCTGAGCGTGTTGGAGGCGTAACATTTAAGAATCGTTTTTAGATATCAATTGAAATGTTAGAGTGGAAAAATTGGCGCTGCTCAATTTAATCTTAAACTTGGAGCTTGGTAGTCTAAATACTATAAAGGAAACATTGGATTGACGCGGTATTAACTCAGTAATTGTTCACTATCACACTATTATTAGTATATTGTAATGTTAAACAAATCCCTAAGAATAGTGTATGTATGTGTGATAACCAATTAGGACTTTTCAATATTGGAGAGTAAGAATGGTGCTAAGTTACGTGTGAATACTGGAAGTCAAATCTGACAGACCTAGGAATGTATCAAAAGGGACATAGTTTTTTTGTTTAAATTATACGTTCTTTACTAACTTGATATTCCCACCTTAAAAAATACCACAAATCTATGGACCTCCTTAAGCACTAAAATATTGATGTTGTGTATTTAAATATTGAATATTTAATGTGATATATATTTTAATTATATTATAAATTAGATTGTTGATAATACACATGGACACAGCAACCCTTGGTATCTACTGTCATCCGGCGAAGGCGTTTCGGCTGGCTAGGCCATATACTACGTATGCCTCACGAGAGCCGCCACCATGCTTGCCTATTTTACAAGGCATCAGGTTCTCGGCGTCCTGGTCGTCCACTGTTGACAATTCGTCGGCAGTTTGCGTCAGGGCTGCGGGATGTGGACTTGACTTGGGAGGATGCACGGGAGCTGGTGGCCGATCGCTTGGCCTGGAGGCAGTTTGTGGATTCCATATGGTATGATGATGATGAAGATAATAATTTACTGTCTTAATATTAAACTTACCGCCTATTAAAATAATGTTGTTCTTCCTCTTACATATATGTACTTCCCTAAATTATTGATGGATTATTAAATACATTACAAATAAATGATTATCCTATATTGTATAAGAACTTGTACATTCTGAATTCACAGTGTGTCAATATCATTGTTCATTTTTATCATATTTACAGGAAAAAGCTATAGTTAAAGTTATTATAGTAATATTATGTCACTTGGCAACATTTTCCTTTCCACTGTCGATATAAATCTCTGGATTAAGATATATCCCTCTGATTTTTTTGTAGTGTGGCCCTTAAACATGGTGTCTATCATAATAATGATTTGTTTCTATGAGTATTTTTCATAAATTACAAACGTGGAAATATATTTGGCTCCTTTACCATTATTTATTAATACTGTCATTCTGATTGCAGATTATAATACGGATTAAAATGAATTATGAATGGCTATTGTATTTTACCAAAATTTTTAATTGGAAGTGTAATTTTTTAATTCACTTCCATGTAACAATAATTGTTAAGTAATTGATTGTAATATTATATCTTATGATCACATAAAAAAATCGCAATCATTGCATCCCTTATTCAAGTAAATATAAAAAATTTTCAAATATTTATAATACTGTACCTATACATTCTTGGACTTAAAGGGTTTCCTGTATATTTTTTTTATATGATACATATTTATATTGGTGTTATTTTTAAAAATCAAACACAGACGTGTTTGTGTTTGTATGCTAGTCAATTTATTAATTAATAAATAAATTAAACAATAAAGAAATAAACACATTTTTTAATGAATTACTATTAACAAATCCTTGCAACCCAAATCTTATTTCGTCGTTACCACAAATCAAACTCCTCTTTCCACTCAGCCACTGTATTTGGTTGCAAATAAACTGCCCTGTATTCGTTAGGATCCCTTTTACGGACATATTGTAAATTTTTCAACCATGTTTTAGAGTTCGGATCACTTGAAGATGACGAAAGAGAGTTAACTTGAGAGGGAACATTGGTCAAACTTTCTGGTAATGTAAATGTGGGAGTGATAATATTTTTGATATCGCCCGTGTCTGGAATAATTTCAGTAAGCTCTCTTGTATCTTGGTTGGGTAACTCCAAATCCTTAATCAAACACTTTTTATTCTGCGAGTAACATTCATTTGGTTTATTCACTTCGTGGTTTCTTAGTGCATGAAACATGTTTCTTTCTGTATTTTGTGTGTGAATTCTTACCCCCTTATTTGCTGGATTCAGTCCCTGATTAGCTACCGAGTTCTGAGTGGAAGCTGTATTTAGTATGTTTATTGTTTTACCAGAATGATTAGTACTCGGGGTGTGAATCACTATCCTACTGTTCTTTGTACTTGATGTGTGAATCGTCTCACTACCGCTTTTCGAATTTGTTGCTACACCACTGTTATTCATACTTTGTGTTTGTACTGTGATACCATCCTTCTGTTTATTTGATTTAGGGTGAAATGTTGCTTTTTTAGTTATACTAGGTTTACATTGTTTGAATGTATGTTCAGTTATTAAGTTGTCATTCGAAGCCAGAACATTATTCTGAATTTTCGTAGCTTTAACTTTCTTCCTGGGAACTATGAACTTCCTCGTAGGAATATTATTTTGAGAATCATCGATTGCTTCGGGAGAATCTGAATTCTGTTGTTTCTGTATTTGAGTATTTTGATTTTTTTTTAAAGAAATATTATTTGTAAGAATAAGTATATGGTAATCGCATTCTGTTTGCGACTCGGGGAGAATTCGGGTATCGTTATTCGACTGCTGTGGCTGCGAGAGAGTTGGATTTTGTGGTGGCATTACTTAGTATTGAGTTGATGTTTTCAGGAATATTTTCTTCAAAAAGCACGGCTGTATTGACGGTATTTTCTTCACTGATTATGTAACTAAGCTGAGATTTTAGTTTTTCCCACACCTAAAAATTAATATAAGTTTTTTGAAAATAAATGAAAATTGGCAGCCTATGGATAAAAGCCATCAGGCTCCTGACATCTTGGACGTTCACTGCTGACAATCTGTTGATGGTTTACGTCGTAGCTACAATGTACAATGAATAATCATATTTCTCATAACACTTATAAGAAATATTATTATTAATCATACCGCATTTTATTAATTGTATTCAACATGAAGTCACTAGAAGCAATGAAGATTATGCTAGAAGTAATAAGCAACTTGTGAAGTATTTTACTTACTTGAAAAAGGTCTCCTTCTGTTTTACACATTTTCTTAAATCCCAACATTTTTTGTAAGATTTGTGTTGCTGTTTTACAATAAATGGTCATTTTTCCTGAAATATGCTTCAGAATCATCTTTTTCCATTTACGGAGCTCATCTTTTATGGACTTAAGCTGTAAAAAGGCAAGGATTTGTGAGATTCAACTTGGTAAGCTAATTAAAATGGTATGTAAACTAAATACAATTCTTTTTGTAGATCTCAGTACCTATAGATAATAATAAATACAAGTAAGTACACATCTTCATTTTAAATATATATAAACAACAAATGTCCAACATAAGAAATACTTCCTCCCCAGTAGGGTGGTTTCAGACTGGAATAAGTTGCCAGGCCTAGTTGTCCACTCCACTACGGTCAACCAGTTCAAGAACCGTTTAGATGCAGAAGGCAGACAAGAAGCAGTACAAAAATAGGAGCACCAGCAAAGCTGCCTGCCTATAATAATAATAATAATAATTTAAAAAAAAATTTTTCATAATGCATTGATTAGAAAATATAATTATACTACATAATGCTAGGTTTTCGTGTTAGAATAACCAGTTTTACGTACTTTTTAAAAAAGTAATAAATAATTATACATACTTCTGCAATATTTTTTCTACTCCCATTTTTTTTTCTTGTCGGCTTTTTTACTTTTGTAAATTCACAACATTTATTATATAAAATTTCTGGATCTGGTTTTCCTTTGCATTTTCTAGTAGACCTCCTTACACCGCTGCTATCTAAATAAGAAAATATAGTTTATTTGTATTTCAAATTAACTGTAATAAAGAAAGTTAATAAAACTTACCTTTCATTACGTTGAAAGTTTTGCTTCGTGAAAAACTTTACAAAATTTTCAACAAAACTTTTATTGTGAACCGCGCAAATTTTTTTATTTCTTTTCTTTATGGCTGTATAATAATAAGCGGCTCCAAACTAGTAAACGTATGTAAATAGTAAATAATTATATCACGGTGAGCTCTATATTTGAACATTCTTCAAATGAAAATATTACTTTTAACAACATTGTTTAATTTACTTTCCTAAATTATAGTTACTGGTTTAGTATTGAAATGTGAATCTTTTGGAGCTATTATTAAAAATAAGATGGTCATGGCTCCCGAATTTTATATAATACGTACATTTTTAATTGGGTTTGGTATAGGCGTCGGTTTATTCTTTATTTTTCATAGAAACCGTGCACCTCCCGAATATATACACCACGAAAAATGTCCTGAAAATCGTTACGGAGTAAACGAGACGCGCCTTAAAAATTACGACTCCTGGTTCAAGAAAATGGGCTACGGAAAAATGAAACTGAACAACGATGAACTTCGGTACTCCGACATCAAGGGAGAGTTGGAATCCGAGTGGTTGTATAGAACGGTTCCTGTGATATGTGTTGTGTATACTTCCAATCCTAAGAATGCACTTGCCATCAACGAAACTTGGTCAAAATCGTGCAATGAAGTGATGTTTTATAGCAGAAATCCTGACAGCAGTAAACACACTATTCCCACCGGCAAGTCCAACACTACATCTTCATTTCACCTGCTCTGTGACGTGATAAACAAGATAGTGGTGGAGTATCCGGGGATGAAGTGGGCGTTGTTCGTTAAGGACGACATGTTCGTGATCCCGGAGAACTTGCGGCGCGCGGTGGCGGCGCTGGACTGGGAGGGCGGGCACTACCTGGGGCACGCCATCAGCTTCTGGGGCGTGGACTACAACATGGCGCTGGCGGGGTTCGCGCTGAGCGCGGGAGCCATGCGCCGCCTCCGCGACATGTTCCCCAACTCTGTGGCCTGCATGTCCGGAGGAAAGTACTGGAAGCAAGAGGATCTTTATATAGGTATAACTAAGTTTCTTTAAGAGTTGAGGAGCGAATTCAATTTTACTGAGGGAACTTTTTTAACAATAATTATAAAAAATTGTCGTATTAACTATAACAAAATTAATCAAAAGGTTATGGTTTGAAACCAAAAGGTCATAATGTCAGGTTTTTCTATCTTTTGATTTTCTGTAAATAGTTAGTACGACATTTTTTTTAGAAATAAGGATTTCTACGGAAAAAAATTTGATTTGTTTATTTTTGACGAAACGGTCATCAATTAATGTTTATAATTTTTTTTTATCTTTGTTCCGGTTTCTTCTTTGAAATGGTGTAGGATGTATGAATAAGTATTGAACATGCGGTGATTGTTGACAGGTAAACACCTGCGAAGTATGAACATTCACACCGTGGACACGCGGGATGAGCTGGGCTACTCGGCCCTCATCGGCTACGACCTCGACAAGATGATGTTCCCCGGTTCCACGCACCAGTTCACCATATACAACACCCGAGCCCTCTATCCTCCCAAGTGCTGTGGTTCCAGGATCATCACATTTCCCGTAAGTTTTTAAGCATTAAGAGCATACCACACCACGTGACTCGCGGCCGCCCTCCCATACAAACATATTCCTCGATTTTCTCCATGGAATTTAACATTAGAGCAATGATTTTTTCACACATTTTAGATATTGACCAGATGCGTGTTTGTACAATTTGTTTTACAATGTTAATTTGTTTTGTTGTTTCTTTCACAACAGGTTTTAAGTTCGACAGAAATGTACACCTACCATACCATGATCTACAAGGTGGGTATATTCACGGAGGGAAGTCGTGGAAACCGGCCGGCGCCGACGTCCGTCCCCGACCGCCAGGTCTGGCAGGACTTCCTGCGCCAGGAGGGGCTGGCCCTCAACTCCTCGGATGCGCAGTACGAGCGCGGCTGGTACATCAAGTTCGGGAACGTCACGGCCATCCCCGGCATCGCCGCCGAGCGCGAGCGCGCCAGCCAGCGCCTCGCCGTCGGGGGGCCCAATAAGATGTTCAACCCAACCAATATGCCGGAAGTTCTAGAGGACATGCTGTCCAATTATTCGGCCAAGCGAGCCCTGCACAATATATGACCTATGAGAATAATTCCCCCGGGTGGGAATAAAATCACAATATCTTTTTGAGTTACGGCATTTTTGTGTCTGTTTGAAATTTTATTTATCGAGAGGTTAGTGAATTTTAAATTTACAATCTGCTCAATGTGCCTTAAAGCATTTATTATATACAAAACTTTTTACACTTGATAAAACAAGTGCATACTGACATTTTTTATGTTAGTAATGATAAACAGTTGCCTTATTTAATTGTTTTTTATACTTGAATTTATAACCAAAAGGAATTGTCAATTTTTACTTTCCATTTTTTAGAAAGTACGCTACTTAACTTAGCTAATAAAATACGTCACGGATTTCCCATCAAGAATTGCCGCTAAATGCGTTTTAATAAAAAAATCATAGAAAGAGTATTGTTCATATTGAATGTGATCTGTGCATATTGGCGTTGTGATTCCTAAACAGATTATGTCACTGTATAAGTTTTTGGAATTTTATAAAATGTTGAACAATTTACACAAATTTTTAGTCAATCCTAGAAAAGTTTTGTCGCACAAGTAAACTCTTGAATTTTGTTGAGTACATGAAAACATTTTAAAAATTCACTGGAATGTTTTAAAAAATTTCACTTAAACATCGAAAAGTGTAACTCTTAATCTAAACATGTCATAGAGCTTCCCATAATTTCTAGTTATTGCCTGTTCCATTAATTAAGTATATTTTTATCGATAGAGGTACAACCAGCTACTTACTTCCGTCCAAAAATGCCTTACATTCCTAGTTTAATGCAACACGCTGGGCAACCAAACCCAAATATTGTATAAGAACACACGAGACATGCAACATACATTTTGTACTTGACACAGCAGATGGAAACTTTAAATACAAAACTGATTGCTTTAAAAAGCTGCTGAAAATGATGGCTGCCAATTATTGTGTATTACTTTGGCTTCGGTATTGAGAACGTTCATTCATACTCAAATGTATGTCTGAAAAAAAATCAAAGTCCTCGATCTAATGCTAGTTCATGTTGAAAGTACTTAATATTCTTTAATAGGTTAATATTATATACTTAAGGTAAATAAAGTTAATTTAATATTTTACAGGTTGTGTACATAAGATTTTATTATATTCCCATAAGGCTGGATTTACGTCATGTCCATTTGCCGTTTGTGAAATGTTTTATTGTATAATGGGCAGTTAGTTGAGATTGTGATATTTTGTGAAGAGGAAAGGACCATGAAAAGTTGTAATAATGTTGTATTTTGTATTGTACATTCCTTCATATTTTTATCAAACTTTTAATATAATTACTGTACAAAGTGTAAAACTTTATATGCCCTAATTACTTATAATGATTTTATATTTATTCCAACTTAAGATTCTTTAGTTTACAGGAAAGTATTATGTAATTTTATATAACTTTTTACCACAGTTTTTAATTTTTTTAATTATATTATGATAATTTTTTATTACTTTATGAAAAATGGCAGAATTTACAACTTATTGATTGATATGGCATTTATTTTATAGAACTCCATGATATCTTATGTTAAAATCAAAAACGATTTTTTTGGTTCCACGTGATTTTATTATCAAGTTAGTGACAATTGTTTCGCCTTGTAAGGGCATTATCAAACTGTTTGATAATGCCCTTACAAGGCGAAACAATTGTCACTAACTTGATAATAAAATCACATAGAACCAAAGAAAATCGTTTTTGATTTTAACATAAGAGAATTTACAACAGTATTAAATTAGTTTTTGTTAATATAACGGCCAGTGTAAATTACAATATTTTTTGTTTTCTTGTTCTTTTATCTACTACAAAGGGAGAAATCACGCTGTGTTCGTGTGCAATTTTGCATACAAACAGAACGAATGAATTTTGCGGAGGCAGCTATGCAATTTTCAAAGTGGATAATCGAGGTTCTGCTGTTTTATAACGCATGTAATTTTTATGTTATATAAATATGTACCTTTATGGTTCCTAATTGTGATAAAAAATTGCCTGTATTTAATAAATTGTTTTTTACATTACACAATATTTATTTACTAAAACTATCAAGTTTTTCATTATTGTTTTCTTTTGTGTCTTATTGAGTAGATGTTGGGGCCTGCAAATGGTACTGTATTTGATATTATTGATATCCCAACAGAGAAACTCTGGAAACGAATGTGGATTATCTGGGCGTTTACAGGGATTATGACCTGTCATTGGCTGGGGTTAAGTGGCCACTTGATGTATTACAACATTCCTCATTCCGCCCATCATCTGATAACCATATATGACCAATTTTTGAAACTTGTATATATTGAACTCGCGTTCGTAATACCACATTACAAGTGATTTTTCTCACTGGTGACATCTGTTGAGAAGATTGTTAAGCATTTTTGGCAATCAATCTTTATTGGTGTAGGTAAGGCTCATCCGAACTTAATTACTTACTAGAAGATGTCCCAATTTTTATTTTTTATATTTTAACCAGTAAATCTTTTTAAACAACATTTTTTAATGTGTACAAATACTTGTAGACAAATTACTGGATTATACCCATGCTGGGCTGAAATCAGATATTATTGATATCCCAACAGAGACAGAGAATCGCTGGAAACGAATGATAAATGTTGTGGTGCTGCGAATAGTGTTGCACGCATAATTCCTAGGTTCGAACCTCGTTCTACCACAACTCCATTCATATTATCTAGCAGTTATTTTATTTATTATATTTAGTTAAAAGTAACCACAAATCTTTTACAATAATAAGAATGACAACGTCCCTGATAAATTAAATAAACATATTTTTAAAGAAAATATTCCTTAAAATGATTAAAACAATTAAAAAATACTTGCATAGTTGGTTTATCAAACAATTGCTCTGAAATTATACATTTTATATAATGCCATAGATTTATCTCCCAGCGATGATATAAACGGGTCACGGACAAGCTAGATAATGGCGCGTGATCTATTTAATGCGGACACCCTTGACTCCATTGATAATGCGCCTTGCATTTTACATCATCTAACCCTTATTCGCATAAAACAAACTTCCATCATCAGGGATATGGGTGATTAGACTGATTAGTATATATATTCATATCAATATTTCGACACCTCCAAGGAACACTACGCCAACTGAATTTTAGGTATTTTTATTTTTTAACGGAAAATCACTCATTAAGGACGCATTTTATACAAGATTTTGGGCGTGTTCAAATACTTGTACATAAATCTGGATTTTATCCCAAGACGGGAATAGGTATATATTTCAGCTTTTATATCTCTAGAGGTGAGGTAGAAATTTTTCAAATTCAGGAATATGGATATCGCAGTTACCTGGTGTGGAAATTCGCTAATAAGCATAATGGAAATGTTGTAGTACATAAAGTGGCCACTTAACCCAGCCAATGACAGGTTATAAGCCCTGTAAACGCTCGGAATATCCATATTCCTGAATTTGAAAAAATTCTAAATTTGTAAAATTCCTGGTCTAAATATAAGTAAAATAAATTGCAGTCATCTGCAGGCGATTACTAGTAATTAATTTAACTCGGTCGGAGTATTAATTACAAAAAATAAAGTAATTTGCTAATAAATACTTAACTTCAATATCAATGCATAGATGGAGCTTTTAACGCGCTGGTGGATGATGATTCTCGATTCGTAATATTTACAAAATCAAAAATGTTACCTGGTGTAGATATTCGCTAATAAGCGAATGGGGAATGTTGTAGTACATACAGTGGCCCACTTAACCCCAGCCAATGACAGGTCATAAGCCCTGTAAACGCTCGATTATCCATATTCCTGAATTTGAAAAAATTCTACCTCATCTCTGTAGGGATATAAAATGAAATGTACACCTACTCCCGTCTTGGGATAAAATCCAGATTTGTGTACAAGTATTTGAACACGCCCAAAATGTTGTATTATTTATTATTATCATTCTCTGTCTATTGAAAATTTTAACTGGACTTCCTGGACAAAACAATTTAGATATAAAATTCCCTAAGGCCGGTTCATTAAGAATTTATTGGGGCACCTAAAGGGTTAATGGAACTAAATATAAATCCTGTATTTTTAACGCCAAGTATTGCATCCTGTCTAGATAATATAGTACGCGAACAATTACTGGAACAAATCTCATTTAAGGGAATGCGTATTTTTATCACCTCATTGTTTCTCTAACAGTTATCAGATGATATTGGTCCATTATGACAAATTCAATTTGCGATTGTTAGTAGGTAATACGCTCCTGTGAAAATGTTTAAGTTTAAGAACAGGTTTTTACTGTGCCTTGTGGTCATTAACAATTGTTTTTTTGTGAAATCTGATTTGGGATTTTGGCTGAACTTCGGTATTAAGAAACACAGCAACAGTCGCGAGTATCGGGGGGGAGTAAGTAATTTTTATTTTACCTCTTCCCGCATAATGGCAACATTAGATTAAATAAATTTAAAAAAAAAATTGTACCTCAAATATTGGTACAATTTTATTTATTTTTAGATTGTGTTTTATATCTTGGGTATGAAATTTCTTTTTGGATTTTTGTTATTGTTGTTATGTCCGTAATTAATTTTTAAAATATCGTAAATTGGGTTCTTCCCAATTTTTTTATTTTTATTTTAAAAAAAATGATTGATTGAAAAATTACAATATCAAAGGAATTTTTTTTAATTTTTGCGATTTCATATGAACTTTTTAGCGCAGTTTGAAATAGCGCTTTTTCAAATCACTCGCAAAATCCTCCATTTAGCGCGCATGCGGTGTGACGTCACAGCAATATAGATGCTCACTATGGAATGAATTTCACGCCTTCCACGGTGGACGGGTATGACGTCATTAGCCAATAACGGGCGTTGAAAGTCACTCGTAATTTCGTGTTTTAAAAACATAAATTTATAAATGAAAACAATATTTTTGATCATTGTGTTTTATATCGTTGGAATTGTAAAAATATATATTAAATATTTATAGCGTTTTCAAGGATATTCATGTTATCGGGAAGAACCCTATTGCAATTTCCCACCAAAACTGGGCCCGCGTAATTTAAAAAAAAAATATATTTTGTCGCTTAAAAAAACATGTTCCTAAAATGAACATTTCTGACTGCCAGTTATTGGTCTCCATATATGCAAGAATTTAGTTACACCAGTTATTGGTGCCATAAAACAACCTCTTTAGTTAAAAAACAAAAATATAAATGTTATTATTTATTTAACATTAACTACACTAGCTATGGAAAATGTATGTTTTATTTGTTAAGACGAACCTTTCTTTTTCTTTTTCATTTCTTCCTGAATTTTTTAAAATTTCTTAAATTGCGTAGGCGCGGTTTATTGACACCTATAAATGTAGCATAACTGTTGCAAAGCAGAATAACATTATATTTATTATTTCAGTAATAGTTTTTAAATATTACTAGCATTTTTAAAAATCAGAGAAACCCATGATATGACTCACCTACTTAATAATGAATGTTTCCATGTGAAATCAGAATTATGGACATGTAATTACTATGACTGCCCCCTGCATAAGATGTGTCAGCTAAATCCCAACACCAACCTCCGGGGCCACAACTGGAAGCTCTATCGTCCCCAGTTCCACCTCAACCTGAAAAAAAACTTCCTTCCCAGTAGGGTGGTTTCAGACTGGAACAAGTTGCCAGGTTGTCCACTCCACTACGGTCAACCAGTTCAAGAACTGTTTAGATGCAGAGGGCAGACAAGAAGCAGTACAGAAGATATAGGGGCACCAGCAAAAGCTGCCTGCTATAATAATATAATATAATAATAATAATCATGTACTTTGTAAAAATGAGAAGATGGAATTACCTTCCTAAATATGTTTTCCAATCGGAAAAAAACTAACTTTTTAATATTATATATTGACTCATTGATATATTTTTGTAAATGTAATATATGGTATCTGATTGACTTGAATATTATTCTGTGTTATATAAAATATTCCTTTTCATATTTTAGACTATCTGATGTCGGCGTCCCCCACCACCTACCAGATATATTTAAGTCTGGTGAATTCCCATTGAAATTTGGTCAGCAAAAGACTTTTGGCGTTAAGACCTTTAAATTGTAAGTAAAATCTCCTTACAGTGAATTATTGTTCGAAGATTGGTACATATTATAATTTCTTACATAAAAATAATATTTTACTTATAAAAACTATAAAGTAGATAGATAATATTATTATGTGAAATTTATTATAAAATATTTAAATCTGCTTGTTAAATAAATTCCTTGTTTTCTTTAAGGCCTTCTTTTGGCAGTACCAAAGAAGATACTTTCTCCAGTCACGAATCTTCTGCAAACTCGGGCACGTACAAAGGAGGTAATTTTCCCTGTTCTACCTGTGTAACTATCGTACACTTCATTAGTCAGGCAAATCCTTAACTGCGTCAATGGGAAATGGAGTGTCCAGGACTGGCCCTCTATACCAGGCTGCTCGCGTATGTGTTACCTAAAGATTTTTGTTTGTAAATGTTTCATTGGGTACATGCTACTTTTATTTTTTAATTAGTTCGTAAATAAAATGTGTACTTGAATCACTTTTCATCTGTTCTTTGATGGGTTAAAGAGATAAATGCTAAATCAAAAACACTGAATACTAAAGGTTGCCAATTTCAAAAACCAAAATGTTATCTACGTGCAAAAAAAGTGAAAAATGTTGCCTCGAGTAGGCTTGTAATTTTTATTGTTGGAGTTAACGAACTGTTAGCTAGGTCTAACAAAAAAACGGAAGTCATTCAAGCTTTCAGACACAATATTTTTACCTTTTTTCTTGTGGACAAAATTTTGTTTTTTGCGATTAGCGACTTTTCAGTGATAGTCATCGTATTAAAAGTGACCCAGGAAACGGTATATCTTTTCCATGCGTATATTCTTTACTTTGTGCAATAAGTAATAAGCATTTATATTTAAGTTAATACGTACGGTTGATTTCCAGCTATCTGCTTACCCTCTTGTCAAAACAATGGTATCTGTGTTGCCCCTGGTCAGTGTAACTGCCCAGATAACTTCAGTGGACCACAATGCCAGTTTGAGAAGAAACCTTGTCTGAACTATCCACCGTTACCAAAAAACAGTAAAAGAAGCTGCACTTCTACGTGAGTATAAAACACAAACCTGCTGCTATCAGATTGGCATGGTTATTGAAGAATTAAAGTTTTTTTATGGCGTACAATGAAAGCCTCACCCTTTCCCTAGACCGTTTTAACGATGGTTGAGTCTTATTAGCACAACTCTACTGATTTTTAAAGCTAATCCACAAAATTGAACATACTGGAAAAAAGCAAAAAACAGAAGGTTATATACGTGACCACATGATTTCATTCCCCCTATCACTGTCTCAGCTGTAAGATTGTCAAAAACACATTCACCTCAACCTGCTAGAGGAGCTGGCCCTAATTAACAGTGATAGGGATATTAGTAATTGTACCTCTTTTTTAGTCGTTAGTTACAACTACCTGCTGTCCAACCACCGCAACTCCCGTCACCACCTGGCAACTGCGCCGGAGAAGGCGTGACCGCAACCCCGACCGAGTCCAAATTCCCAATCCCAAAAATAACAAGTTTTTTTGTACCATAAATAATTGAGGTACAAATGCCACACTTGTTAGACAGAAAAGTCCTGAATCACTCTTTTCCGAGGCATTCCCAGCCATGGATGGTAGCTACGTGCAGATTAAAGCATGTTTAAGTAAAGATTATCTAATCCTGATGGAACATTTACTACACCTAATATCTCACAAGTAGGGATACTTAGTAATCCAGATATTTAGTATCTAATTCGTTATTTCTGTTTGACTGTAGGTCTTGTGCAATTTCTTGCGCCAAAGGCCACCAGTTTCCCGATGGGTCGGCTATAACTAACCTGATCTGCAAGGAAGGGAACTGGATTCCAACAAGAGCCGATATGCCCATCATACCCAACTGCCAACCGATATGCCAACCTCCGTGTGTAAACGGGGGTAACTGTTTAGCTCTCAACGTCTGTCAGTGCCCGCAGGAGTTCAGGGGGCCACAGTGCCAGTATTGTAAGTTCATTTCAATTATTGAAGGCTTCCATACTTGCTGTCCCAATGTAGGTTTACCATATTTTTGTCACCCATATACATTTGATTTTTCAGAAAAAAATTTATTACAATATAAGGTTTTCATCATATAAAAAGTATCGACTTATGCAAAGGACTTATGCTTCAACTGTCAAGGGCACTGCATTGGTTACCGAGTGCAGGGTATCTTGATCCATTACTTAAATATTTACCTGTATAAATCCTGCATATTTTGATTGATTCTATCAGCTGCCTGATGCAAGTGCGGCCACCAATTAGGCTTCAACGGCGGCTACAACTGCTCGGGAGACCGAGAGGCGCTCTCGTGCAGCCTGTCCTGCCCGGCCGGCATCCGCTTCAACTCCGCTCCCGTTCCGGAGTACAGGTGCTCCTATTCCACTGGGATCTTCCTTCCTCAGCCGATACCGCAGTGCGTCTACGGTGAGAGTATAAACTCATTGAAGCTGCTTCATGAGATGAGAATTGGTGATGCGAGTATGTCTGGATGTAGAAGTCAAGAAAGATTGAGAAAGATGGCACGATCAAGTACAAGTACAAATGAGAAGATGTATGGAAGCGTAAAAAGCTAACAAAGTGTGCCAAGATAGAGTGTGTGGGTGTGAGAAAGATGCATGTTAGTAAGTTTGTAATTAAATTAAAGAGCAAGCACATCGTGTGTCAATATATTTATATGATGTATTGGGCAAAACATGTTAGGCCAAAAATGGCCTTAGCAACCCTTCTAGAACCAATGTGTAAAAGTGCCATAATGAGTTTTAGTGGTGTGTCAGTGTGTTTGCATATTAATTTGGCAGGAAACCAACAACGTTGACCATAATGGGTGGCTGCCTTTTCAATGCAGAGAAATGGCTTGATGGTTAGTTATTTTGTAATGAATTTTCAAAGAGCATCTTTGCACATCTGTTCATTCAGATAACGGTTCCGTGTTAGTCATGAATATGGTCTACCCTTTGAGCAACAAAGACAAAGACAAAACTATTGTGGAAAACAATTGGTTCTTCTTCTTAATTGAAACAACTATCATTCATGTTCTAAAAAAAGTTTTTGGTAGCTGGACCTTCATGGGATTTTTTCGATAATCACTTAGCTGACCTAATTCTTTATTATATTAATATTCTTTACTTAATACGGTGTGTAATGTAACACTTACACTACTTACCAAAAACATCAAAAAATTCTCAAGCACCTACTTGGAAAGAACAGCCCGGGGCAGTCAGGTACATCACAGTTAAGATAACCTGTATTGACTTGGACTTACAGAGGACGGAGGTGTGATATTTAAGAGCAGCAAACGCCTCCTGCCCATCCCAGCCCAGCTCCCAGGGATCCGCGTTCAGATGGCCGGTCACATGGTGCAGGTAGTTCTGGAGACACTTGGCGTGACCATCAAATGGGACACTAAGGTATACCTACCTTACTCAGTATCATTAATATCATATGAGAAACCTAAAGTGCAAAAATCAGTTCAACTTTCCAACCTACATATCGCACCATGAATACTATACTGCACTAAATCTCAATTCGTCGAAAATGTACTGAGAATACCGCGTTATAGCTCACATCGACCGCCACACTTCTGTCCAAGAAACATGTTTCTATCTCTTTCCTAAGTTGAGGTATTAAATATTTAAAAAAAAATCCAATTTCAGTGAAGCAGTAATGAAATAAAATCACATTTTTGCGATTTCCCAAAAGTTGATAATGCAGTGTAGAATTCACAATGCGTTATGTGAACGAAATTTAAATACAATTTATACATATTATGAAGATTTTATTTTCCGTTAAATACCACTTTCAATGATTTGGTTCTGTGTTTTCAGCAACTGGTACAAGTCGATGTGACAGAATCCTTATGGGGAAGAACGGAAGGGTTGTGTGGGAAGGTGGATGGGAATCCAGACAACGATGTTGTTACCAAAGATGGCACGGTTCCCAAAACTATCGTAACTCTGGCTGACAGTTGGAAATACAAAAAGATTGGAGGTATATTTTTTATTCAAGTATTTATGCATAAAGTAAATAAAGCCTGATATTTTTATTTCATCAATTTAAAACAATACTAAAGTAGTTGTTTTGTTTTTTAGATGAATTGTGCGAAGACACACCATCGGAGCAGCACGCGTGTACTGCCAAGCCTAAAAAATTAGCAGCAGAAGCTGAAACATTTTGTAGTAATTTAATATCTAAAGCTCGCTTCTCTGCCTGCAGTAAAGTAAGATATACTTTCATCTTCGACACAACTCGATTCCTATTTTCAAGCAAAAGCCGCTTAGGCTTTATTGGAAATAATATTTGCAAATTTAAATATGTAGCAAATATCATAAAATTGCATAGATTTTCTTTTTAGTATAAAAAAAAAAAAAAATTTCATTGTTAAATGGCCATTTTTCTTTAAATACCAAAAATGATTATTGCTTATTACAGCTTATGGACATTTCCCTTTTACTTGAATCTTGCAAGTGGGATTACTGTGGCTGCCCTCCTCATCAATGTAAGTGTCTCTGGTTTGATTTGAACATTTGTGAGTTGTGAGTTCAATTAAGCTTCATAAATTATTACATCTTATTTTCAGCCCGTGAAGAGTGTGGATGTGATAGTTTGGCAGTATATGCTGGACAATGCTCTGCTCAAGGAATCAAGTCACTCGCCAAGTGGAGAGATGTGGATACATGCAGTAAGTTTTTTACACCTAAGACTTTTCTTATTAAAGTATTGCTTCTTAAAAAAAATTTACACCTCTTTTCTGTGATTTTGCTCAGTCATAGCGGCAACATTCTGAATTTTGCTAGTGCAACTATATTGTAGGGAAAATTGTACACATATATACTTTAAATAGATCTGTAGTTAAAAAAATCACACATTTTCATGCACACTCAGATGGTAGTATTTTTCGGAATAAGTTGAGATGAGCAAACAATACAACACTTATCATTTTATTTCTTCTAATTTTAGTGATGAACTGTACTGGCGGTCGCGTGTACCAGTGGTGTGGCCCTCCCGTGCAGCTGAGTTGCGGCAGCGCGGAGGAGGTGGCAGCGCCCCCCGCCGCGGGGGCCTCGTGCACCGAGGGCTGCTTCTGTCCCCAGGGCACGCTCCTGCATGCCGGGCGCTGCGTCACCAAGGACCAGTGCCCCTGTCGGCTGCGAGGGAAGCAGTTCCCTCCCGGAACCAGTGTACCAAAAGACTGCAATACATGGTAGAGTTTTGCTGTAATGTTAAAGAAAAAACAAAAATGATTCTGTAACACATGACATCAATCATACGTTCAATCATCAAAGAAGTTTATAGTTAAAGTTAGTTAACTAATACTGTACTCTCTGCACTTTTACTTTTAGCCCCGTTTATTGCTCCTCACCCAGATAAGTAGGTACTATTTTTGTAACATAATTTAATAAAATATTATTGTCTATGGTTTGTTTTATCTTGCTCAAAATTCAAATTAAGAACCTGCCGACTTTGTGTAAAACAAAGACTCAACAGGATTTTTTTTTTTTTTACAAATATTTTTTACATAGCTTTTTTATCTTACCATATTGCTTCAATGTATGAATGTAATGGATTTTCCTCAGTACCTGCCAGAATGGAGAGTGGCTGTGCACGCAGGTGTCGTGCGGGGCCCGCTGCTCCGCGGTGGGCGACCCGCACTACCAGACCTTTGACGGCCGCCGGTTCAACTTCATGGGCCAGTGCTCCTACTATCTGGTCAAAGGTGACGACTTCAGCATCGAGGGGGAGAACGTCGCTTGCTCAGGAGCCATCTCGGAAGTAAGTTTTACTAGACTATAGGTAGCCAGGGCAGAGATTACTGTACATGTGTACATATCAATATATTTATAAATTCTACCTAGCTAATGATGTTAATCCAAGTTAAGCAAGTATAATCCAGTCTGAAACGAGGCTTGGAGAAACGTAAAAATTGTATTTTGCCTCCAGGCCATGAATCTCGCCAGCGATGATAACATCTACGACCTGCCATCTTGCACCAAGGCGGTGGTCATCAAGTACGGAGAGAGCACTCTGCAACTCAAGCAAGGCCGGGCCGTCGTAGTCAACGGGAAGGACGTCACCAAACTTCCCGCCAAAGTCAGCGGAATGAAAATACGACTTGTATCCTCGCTTTTCCTATTAGGTTTGTGGAAATCAACTCACCGTAAAACTTACAACAAGAATTCACAAGAAGGGGCATTGCCATACAATTTTTTTCAAAATATACGCTTCCTTGGGATAATTTCATAACACCACTTATTATAGATGCCTATTGATGACATAGTGGGTAGACACCTCAGACACGGCAGTATTTTTCAAGTATGGAATGTCACTTGAGAATGAAAACTTTTCATGTTCGAATCCGTAAAATGACAAGTCTCATTTTTTTAAAAATTATTATTATATTTATTTAGTACTATATCATTTTTACATAGACTAATATTATTACATTAAGTTAATTGATTTTTTTCCTAACTATTCTTATCCTATCATTATTATTAATTCAATTTAGCCATAATGTAATATTTACACTAATGAATAGCCCCTTAAATAACTTTAAATTTTCCTTTCTTTTTTTTTATTTCATCTGGCATCTCCTCATACATTTTAATGCCCTTATACATGAGACAATTCTGTGACATAGTTTTTCTTTTCTTTTCTTATCTTATATTTTTTTAACCTTTTGTTGCATATTTATGAAAAAAGTCATTGTTAATTTTTTTTGCAAATATCTTGGAATTATCCCTTTAACAATTTTGTTAATTTCATTAGCAACATTACATTTAATTCTTTGGTGTACCGACATAATATTCAAGAGTTTAATCATTTTTTTAATGTTTGTTCTTCTACTGCACTTCAATATGATTCGCATTTGAGATTTTCTTAACATATTGTTGATGTACCATTGATTTTATTACAGTTGAATTGCCCAACGGACTTGAAGTTTGGGTGGGATGGCATGACTCGGGCCCATATTGATGCGCCAGCTTCATTCAGAGGAAAAACTAAGGTAGGTGACCAATTTTAATAACTTACCGTTCTTCTTCTTCTTTATCAGCCATTGTTCATCCACTGCTGGATACAGGCCTCCCTCATGTTGGTCCACTGCTTTCTGCCCTGGGCCTCGAGCTGCCATCTGGATCCTACAGTACTTTTTATGTCGTCTGTCCATCGTCTTGGTGGTCTTCCTACTGGTCTCCTTGGAGCTCTAGGTCTGCAGTTAAGCAGGCGTTTTGTCCATCGGTCCTCACTCTGGCGTGCTACATGTCCAGCCCATGTCCGCTTCAGCTGCGAAGCTTTTATGACGTCTATGACTCCAGTTAAATGTAAACTGCCAACATCCCGTCCAAATAAAAAACATGGATTAGGTTATGTAAGTATCCACGGTTTCACAGAGAAAAAGAAACACATTTTAAAATTATGTATGAAGCAACTGTGAATCATTTAAAATAAAAGTGGTCTATGAATTATTTCAATATTATATTGATTTTTCTTTGCCATATTTGCTTTGAGATGGAATATGTGGAATTTTATTCCCCAGGGTTTGTGCGGAACATTCAACTCCAACCAGAAGGACGACTTCCTGACCCCCGAGGGGGACGTGGAGCAGGCTGTGATTCCCTTTGCCAACAAGTGGAAGGCCGGGGAGCAGTGCCGGGACCTGGCAGATAAGGAGGACGCGCACCCCTGCCACCGCAACGTGCAGAACAAGGCCACCGCTGAGAAGCTGTGCGAGAAGCTCAAGAGCCAACTGTTCGCTGGTAAGATATTGAGAAAAGTAAGTTCGTCGATGAATTGGGTATATAGGTTAAATGTGTAGGTTAATCGTGCTCGTAGATCGATATCCGGCTCGTGATACCAATAATGTGGGAGCCAAATCATGAAATTTTCACTTACTCAAGGAAGACTGATTTTAGGTTAAAGTTTGCTTGGAGAATGGTGAATAATAAACTAATGATTACTATAAATTTCTGTATAGTTCTTATGATTCTAACTAAAACTCCTACATAAATTAATGTTTACAAAGTAACGCATTGCAATACACATCATTGATTGTTGCCTATTGTAAAATGCAGATTGCCATTGGAGCGTGGATGTGACGCCATTCTACGAGGACTGCATGTACGATATGTGCGCCTGCGAGGGCCCCCTGCGCGCTGCCTATGCCCCATGATCGGGGCCTACGCCACGGAGTGTGCCCGCCAGGGTGTGCAAGTCCAGTGGAGGCTGAACATCAAGGAGTGTGGTTAGTTCTCCATATGCATACATCCTTTTACTGTACAGATTCAATACATCCCAGTCTAGATAATCCTGCCTTCTTGCCGAGTCAGGTTGATTTTATATATCGTTACCTTGTTACACTCGCGTCTGTCTCCGGCTACTTCCTTCCAGTTCCCAATGCTGCAAGGACGCTGTGTTCTTCTCCACACAATCCAACCACCTTAATTTAGGTCTCCCGATACTCCTTCTACCCATTGGTTTATGGATCAGGAGCCTCTTAGGTGGTCGGATGTCCTCCATCCTTGCGACATGGCCTGCCCAGCGGAGTCTACCCATTCCTTACTATGATGTATTCTGGAAGCGGAAATCGTTAAATAAATAACTTCAGGATTCTGCGATTAACCCAGCTATTTACAACCTGACTGCACTCTCTCTCTGACAGCAGTTGCTCAGTTGGGCATCCCTCACCATAATTTGCACATACGTTCCTGTCGTCTGTCACTATCGTATTCAGCTGTCTCTTGCATACACCTATCTCACACGATGTGTGTTTTAGATGATGTGTGTTAGATGTGTCACGTAGAATAATTTCAGCCTTGATCACGTGTTCCAGAGGTCCACTGCCCGGGAGGTCAGATGTACCAAGTGTGCGGCGACTCGTGCGAGCGCAGCTGCCGCGACCTGTCGGACGCGTGGCTGGACGCGCTGGACGCCAGCGAGGAGGCGCGCTGCCGCCCGCGCTGCGTGGAGGGCTGCAACTGCCCGCAGGGCGAGGCGCTGGACGCGGCCGGGGAGTGCGTCCCGCAGGCCTCGTGCCCGTGCTTCCACGCCGGGCTGGAGTTCCCCCCCCAGTACAAGGAGGTGCGCCCAGGGAAGAAGGAACAGGAGCTTTGGTAATAAGGAAACACTAATCATTTGTACACAAAACTTGTATGAAGTAGATCTCATCCAAAATGGTGTTTTTGTTACTTTATCTATTCGAATTCGCATGTTTTGATTTTAAATAATAAATGCATTAATTGTATAATTTGCACTGTACAGTGTCTGTAATGGAGCGAGGTGGGATTGTCGCCCGGCCACTCCGGATGAAATATTGTCATATCCCAGAGCTGCTGATATCAAGGACAAATGTAGCGCCGCAAAGAATGAGGAGTTTACGACCTGCGAACCGGCTGAACCAACAACATGCAAGGTACATATTTTCGAAAAATAGTTTTACAAGATACTTATTATTTTATATTTTATTTATTGCGACGGACAAATTACAATGGTATTACTGATTGTATAGAACATGCATCGGGCAACTATAGGCAGCAGCAGTGCGGAATGCCGCCCTGGTTGCCAGTGCAAGAGGGGCTTCGTGTTGGACACCTTCGCCCACCGCTGCATCAAGGCTGAGGACTGCCCGTGCCACCACGGGGGACGCAGCTATACTCCGACGGGGAGACCATGCAGCAAGACTGCAACACGTGGTGAGAAGGGATTGCATATTATGCTGTAGCAAATTAATTCTACATTCAAGTGTTCATTTTTATTGAAGGTATGTGAAGAGGCAAAAGTCAGATTTGGTCTATTTTATCTTCTTTTTTAAATAACATTATTTAAGAAATTTTTGGTTACTCCTGAAAAAGAACGACAAACAATAACAACAAACAGCTAAAACTTTCAAACAAGAATTTCAGAGAAGTGACATTCCATACTTAATACTACCGTGTCTAGGTGTTGAGATGAAAAATTCTTTCCGTGGCGAAAATATTCATCTCAATTCGCCCCACGTTGGGCGCCAATTGAGATGAGAAGGAGTTGAGGAGATTCTTCTTTTATCTATCACCGGCTAATTCAGCGCAGACGCATTCTAGACTCACAAATTAAGGTGATTGGACTAATCATGAAAGCAAAGGAACTTACCAGCCTTGCCACTACACACACTTAAGGGATCATACTTGGATGTAAATGAAACATTTGATTTTCAATAAAGTTTAAATATAATTTACAAAAGTGTTACTAGTACAAGGGAGGAATCCACATAATAAAAGAGATGAAGAATTTATACCAGAATGAATCAATAATTTTGTACCGTGTACTCTTACCCATTACGTCATCAATATGCATCTACGTCACACAAGTGCTCGAGTCTTTAGACGGTGGAATTTGATAAGTGGTGTTATGAAATTAACCCTAGGAAGTGTATATTTTTAGAAAATTTGTATGGAAAAGCCCCTTCTTGTGAATTCTTGTTCGAAGTTGTTAGAAGTTGCTATTCGCTAGTTGCTAGTCACTATTTGTTGTTTAGAACTAAGCAGTTTGACTAACCCACATCATCATTTCACAATTATTATTCACTGTTATTAATTTGACATAATTCCAGTAAATGTACGGGCGGTAAGTGGTGGTCGTGTGAGAAGCGACCATGCGCGGGCGTGTGCAGTACGTGGGGAGACTCCCACTTCCGCACGTTCGACGGCCGCTCGTTTGACTTCCAGGGAGTGTGCACGTACCTGCTGGCCAAGGGAAGCTTCGACATGCCGGGACAAAGCTTCGGGGTCGAGATTCAGGTGAGTTCTCACTCCTTGTAATGTTGTATAAGTTCAGGAGTAAATCGTATCATTACACAAGGATTTCTTTCCCAGAATGAAGTTTGCGGCACATCTGGCGTGACCTGCTCTAAAGCCATAACCCTGAAAGTAGGAACTTCACCCGAAGATAGAGACAATTACGTTTACTAAAGATAAACCTCTCCCAGACACAAAGGACCTAAAAAGGTATGATTAAAATCTTAGAGTAATGACGCGCAGGCTATAGAGAGTCCCTTTCGCCGTTTCCCATAGAGCGGAAGCGTTGCAAATTTTTGGTTAGCGACAACTTCACTCTGCTGGCGGCCATTATTATTTGTTTGACAACAGACGCGTAACGGTCACTTTCGTCGCTTTGCTAGTAAATAACGTGGATACTTCCTGATTTTAATCATCAAAAACGGCAATGGTGAATTGTAGTATGCTTGGTTGTAGCAGTAAGAGTGTCAAAGGTGTTAAAGGAGTCACATTTCACAGGTCATTGATTTTGATAAATAATTATTTTGATTTACATTGATTTTGGCATATATTGTCCTAACATGGGTATTATTTGTATAAAAACTTTCCTTTTATCAACATATTTACATTATTTACCAGTTTTTCTTAATTTAGGTGATCAATTTGTAAATTAAAGTATGTTTACTGTTGATAGTGACAGTTGATTACTGTCGATATGCCAAGGCCGCATTAGGCATTTGTAAAACATTGGCATTTGTTTTGCTGCAAACTATAGCCAACTTCGTGTTTGACAATCATAGAATGGTTTTTGACCGTTAGTTATATCAATACTTTTAATCGCCTTCTTATTTGCGTGTACATTACCAATTACAGGCCTACGATACGCTAAACATCGAATGGTTTTCGTACTAGTAAAACTTTTTCTGTCAAAAAGCTCAAGAGCCAACTGTTTCGCTGGTAAGATATTGAGAAAAGTAAGTTCGTCGATGAATTGGGTATTAGGTTAGGTTAGGTTAACCGGCTCGTAGAAATCCGACTCGTGAGACCAATAATGTGGGAGCCAAATCATGAAATTTTCACTTACTCAAGGAAGACTGATTTTAGGTTAAAGTTTGCTTGGAGAATGGTGAATAATAAACTAATGATTTACTATAAATTTCTGTATAGTTCTTATGATTCTAACTAAAACTCCTACATAAATTAATGTTTACAAAGTAACGCATTGCAATACACATCATTGATTGTTGCCTATTGTAAAATGCAGATTGCCATTGGAGCGTGGATGTGACGCCATTCTACGAGGACTGCATGTTACGATATGTGCGCCTGCGAGGGGCCGCCTGCGCGCTGCCTATGCCCCATGATCGGGGCCTACGCCACGGAGTGTGCCCGCCAGGGGTGTGCAAGTCCAGTGGAGGCTGAACATCAAGGAGTGTGGTTAGTTCTCTATATGCATACATCCTTTTACTGTACAGATTCAATACATCCCAGTCTAGATAATCCTGCCTTCTTGCCGAGTCAGTTTTGATTTTATATATCGTTACCTTGTTACACTCGCGTCTGTCTCCGGCTACTTCCTTCCAGTTCCCAATGCCAAAGGACGCTGTGTTCTTCTCCACACAATCCAACCACCTTAATTTAGGTCTCCCAATACTCCTTCTACCCATTGGTTTATGGATCAGGAGCCTCTTAGGTGGTCGGATGTCCTCCATCCTTGCGACATGGCCGCCCAGCGGAGTCTACCCATTCCTTACTATGATGTATTCTGGAAGCGGAAATCGTTAAATAAATAATTCAGGATTCTGCGATTAACCCGAGCTATTTACAACCTGACTGCACTCTCTCTCTGACAGCAGTTGCTCAGTTGGGCATCCCTCACCATAATTTGCACATACTTTCCTGTCGTCTGTCACTCTCGTATTCAGCTGTCTCTTTCATACACTATCTCACACGATGTGTGTTTTAGATGATGTGAGTGTTAGATGTGTGTCACGTAGAATAATTTCAGCCTTGATCACGTGTTTCCAGAGGTCCACTGCCCGGGAGGTCAGATGTACCAAGTGTGCGGCGACTCGTGCGAGCGCAGCTGCCGCGACCTGTCGGACGCGTGGCTGGACGCGCTGGACGCCAGCGAGGAGGCGCGCTGCCGCCCGCGCTGCGTGGAGGGCTGCAACTGCCCGCAGAGCGAGGCGCTGGACGCGGCCGGGGAGTGCGTCCCGCAGGCCTCGTGCCCGTGCTTCCACGCGGGGCTGGAGTTCCCCCCCCCAGTACAAGGAGGTGCGCCCAGGGAAGAAGGAACAGGAGCTTTGGTAATAAGGAAACACTAATCATTTGTACACAAAACTTGTATGAAGTAGATCTCATCCAAAATGGTGTTTTTGTTACTTTAATCTATTGAATTCGCATGTTTTGATTTTAAATAATAAATGCATTAATTGTATAATTTGCACTGTACAGTGTCTGTAATGGAGCGAGGTGGGATTGTCGCCCGGCCACTCCGGATGAAATAGTTGTCATATCCCAGAGCTGCTGATATCAAGGACAAATGTAGCGCCGCAAAGAATGATGAGGAGTTTACGACCTGCGAACCGGCTGAACCAACAACATGCAAGGTACATATTTTCGAAAAATAGTTTTACAAGATACTTATTATTTTATATTTTATTTATTGCGACGGACAAATTACAATGGTTTTACTGATTGTATAGAACATGCATCGGGCAACTATAGGCAGCAGCAGTGCGGAATGCCGCCCTGGTTGCCAGTGCAAGAGGGGCTTCGTGTTGGACACCTTCGCCCACCGCTGCATCAAGGCTGAGGACTGCCCGTGCCACCACGGGGGACGCAGCTACTCCGACGGGGAGACCATGCAGCAAGACTGCAACACGTGGTGAGAAGGGATTGTATATTATGCTGTAGCAATTAAATTCTACATTCAAGTGTTCATTTCTATTGAAGGGCAAAAGTCAGATTTGGTCTACTTTATCTTCTTTTTAAATAACATTATTTAAGAAATTTTTGGTTACTCCTGAAAAAGAACATATATAGACAAACAATAACAACAAACAGCTAAAACTTTCAAACAAGAATTTCAGAGAAGTGACATTCCATACTTAATACTACCGTGTCTAGGTGTTGAGATGAAAAATTCTTGCCGTGGCGAAAATAATTCTCTTTCTTCTTCTTCTTTTATCTATCACCGGCTAATTCAGCGCAGACGCATTCTAGACTCACAAATTAAGGTGATTGGACTAATCATGAAAGCAAAGGAACTTACCAGCCTTGCCACTACACACACTTAAGGGATCATACTTGGATGTAAATGAATCATTTGATTTTCAATCAAGTTTAAATATAATTTACAAAAGTGTTACTAGTACAAGGAGGGAATCCACATAATAAAAGAGATGAAGAATTTATACCAGAATGAATCAATAATTTTGTACCGTGTTAGTTACCCATTACGTCATCAATATGCATCTACGTCACACAAGTGCTCGAGTCTTTAGACGGTGGAATTTGATAAGTGGTGTTGTGAAATTAACCCTAGGAAGTGTATATTTTTAGAGAATTTGTATGGAAAAGCCCCTTCTTGTGAATTCTTGTTCGAAGTTGTTAGAAGTTGCTATTCGCTAGTTGCTAGTCACTATTTGTTGTTTAGAACTAAGCAGTTTGACTAACCCACATCATCATTTCACAATTATTATTCACTGTTATTAATTTGACATAATTCCAGTAAATGTACGGGCGGTAAGTGGTCGTGTGAGAAGCGCGACCATGCGCGGGCGTGTGCAGTACGTGGGGAGACTCCCACTTCCGCACGTTCGACGGCCGCTCGTTTGACTTCCAGGGAGTGTGCACGTACCTGCTGCCAAGGGAAGCTTCGACATGCCGGACAAAGCTTCGGGGTCGAGATTCAGGTGAGTTCTCACTCCTTGTAATGTTGTATAAGTTCAGGAGTAAATCGTATCATTACACAAGGATTTCTTTCCCAGAATGAAGTTTGCGGCACATCTGGCGTGACCTGCTCTAAAGCCATAACCCTGAAAGTAGGAACTTCACCGAAGATAGAGACAATTACGTTTACTAAAGATAAACCTCTCCCAGACACAAAGGACCTAAAAAGGTATGATTAAAATCTTAGAGTAATGACGCGCAGGCTATAGAGAGTCCCTTTCGCCGTTTCCCATAGAGCGGAAGCGTTGCAAATTTTTGGTTAGCGACAACTTCACTCTGCTGGCGGCCATTATTATTTGTTTGACAACAGACGCGTAACGGTCACTTTCGTCGCTTTGCTAGTAAATAACGTGGATACTTCCTGATTTTAATCATCAAAAACGGCAATGGTGAATTGTAGTATGCTTGGTTGTAGCAGTAAGAGTGTCAAAGGTGTTAAAGGAGTCACATTTCACAGGTCATTGATTTTGATAAATAATTATTTTGATTTACATTGATTTTGGCATATATTGTCCTAACATGGGTATTATTTGTATAAAAACTTTTCCTTCTATCAACATATTTACATTATTTACCAGTTTTTCTTAATTTAGGTGATCAATTTGTAAATTAAAGTATGTTTACTGTTGATAGTGACAGTTGATTACTGTCGATATGCCAAGGCCGCATTAGGCATTTGTAAAACATTGGCATTTGTTTTGCTGTAAACTATAGCCAACTTCGTGTTTGACAATCATAGAATGGTTTTTGACCGTTAGGGCCCCTCTATAGCCTGCGCGTCATTACTCTTAGATTAAAATGAATAAATTATTTTGGATGGTTAATTATATTATATCAATACTTTTTATTGTCAGTTTGTAATTTAAATTTTTTTTCAAGAATCTTTACTATAGTACCTTTACTACATTTTATTTTTTATATTGTAAGTAATTTGTCTTGATTGTATAGGATAAATATTCGCTATGCTGGGCTGTTTGTGTATGCTGAAGTACCTACCTTGGGAGTTGTGGTACAATGGGACCGTGGGACACGAGTGTACATCAAGGCCGATCCAAAATGGAAAGGACGAGTAAGTTTCATATCAGTCAAAAAATAAAAAATTTAAACACAGATTGTAGTGAAAAATTCTTAATATCTGCTTTTGTTGTTTTCCCCCAGTTGAAAGGATTGTGTGGAAATTATGATGATAATGAAGAAGACGACTTCCAAACTCCGTCGGGAGGAGTGAGTGAGACATCCGCTCGACTGTTTGGTGACTCTTGGAAACTTCAACCTCTGTGTCCTCCTGCCTCTGAGCTTCAGGTATAATTTGAGATTAGTAAAATAGGGTAAACCACCCTTATCTTGACAACCCGCCATTTATTGACACTTCTACAATTCAAAACAAAATGTAAGCTTTGTGCCCTACAAATTAATATAAGTAAGCGCTTATTTAAGGCAGCATTATGTTTTTAACATATGGCAACAACGCTTTCCCTTTCCATTCAAAGATAGGGATTTTGAGCTGAAGTGTTTTTGATGTCATTTGTGAAACTGTTGCTTCCGGCCATTTTAATTAATACATTTTCAATATCAAATAAAATGCTTAACATTAAGCATTTGGCTTTACTTTATGTAAAGAGCCTTAGCTATTTGAGTACTAATATCATGAGTCCTCATAGTATCAGGAATACAGGACATTTTTACAGCATTGGACTTATAATGCAAGTATTTTAGGAGTTTTTTCAGTAGAAAGTTGTACTTAAGTCTTAAGAAGCAACGGCATCACACTTCTTCACGAAAAATTCAAAACAAATGTACAAAAATGAGTATACAAGGAATAATTTCTATTCAGGACACATGCGCTCTCCACCCCGAGCGTCAGTCGTGGGCTGTGCGGCGCTGCGGGGCCCTGAAGCGCGCGCCCTTCGCGTCCTGCCACAGCGAGGTGCCCCCCGGGGAGTACGTGCAGCGCTGCGAGCGCGACACGTGCGCCTGCGGGCTCGGCGGGGACTGCGAATGCCTGTGCACGGCGCTGGCCGCCTACGCGCACGACTGCGCCGCCAGGGGGGTCCCTGTCAAGTGGAGGACTCAGGAACTATGCCGTGAGACTTAGACTAATATTATCAGCATTCACAGATGTGTCAATATTAATAAATGTTGGCCTCTTCTTTGCTCTGCAATGCTCTCTATCATAAGTCTATTTGATTTTCACATTTTGACATCTTTCTCCACATCTTTGGTCATCCAGTCAAATACTTTTTTATATCAAGTGATTAATAGCCCAGTACATTATACATGATCCCTGCCTTTTTATGTAAGATTGCTTATACCTTATACATATCAGTACAAAATCTTTTTTTTATATGAAGTAATACTGTTTTTCAGCCATGCAATGTGATGAGACATGTACCAACTACAGTCCGTGTATCTCAGCCTGTCCTGTAGAGAATTGTGACAACACGTTGTTCTATTCGCAAATAACTGAGATGTGCCCTCAAGATACTTGTGTGGAAGGTAAATATTGTTTGTAATATTCATTCAAAACTTCATAAATATATTGTCCTTGTTTGCGCTGAAAGTATTAATTATTATTACGTACATAATAACTAGGACTGCTTTATTTGTGATCTAAAATAACCAAATTTCAGGTTGTGAGTCTAAGAAAAAGCCGTGTCCTAAGGATCAAATTCGAAGCAACAGCAGTTCTGAAGAGTGTGTCCCGCGCTCCTCTTGCAAGCCTCTCTGTCTCACTCTTCCTAATGGAAAAGTAATCCTAGAGGGAGAGATCATAGAGCAGGATGAGTGTCACTCCTGTCACTGTTCTCGAGGGAATAAGATCTGTAAAGGACAACCGTGCTCCACTCTACCGGTTAGTAAAACTATTTTTATACAACTTAATAACCAACTGAAATAACCAAACAAATGGCCAAGAGAACACTAATTGACTTGAAATTCTGAAAATTGACATTGAATAAATCGACTGACCCATAATGCTCATTACCCAACCTTTGTAATCTGGGTATAGGGGAATAAACATGGTAGTTAGTCTAACCACGCCGCAGTGGAACAGACTTTTCTATCTAGTACCAACTGTAGGTACTCTAAAATCTAAAATCTATTCCACCGAGCAGCTCAGGGCTGCCATTCATTGAATATAAGAGCTGGTAGAGAAACACTAGGTCTGTCACAACTGTCCTGTCTCTAAGAGTTATCAAGATGGTCTCCTTGAGAAGAAACTTGTAATCAATGAATTCTGTGGCAATGTGGTTATATTTACTATTTACAAATCTTCAAAACTTATATTGTACTTTTTTAATGGTGGTATTTGAAATTAAGTTCTCTTATCTTTAGCCAAGCAGCACAACCACTCCTAGGAGTCCTCATATGATGGAGCAGAAGATAAAGTGCACCAGCGGCTGGACCGAGTGGATCAGCAACTCTGTTCCTCAGCACTCCAAGGACTCCAAGAACCTCAAGGCAACAAAGTCCAGTAAACCTTACTCTGTGGAAGTTGAAGACTTACCTACAATACTGGAAATGGTACCTACTTTTTCATTCAATAAAAACATTGTTTTAATGAAATTCTTTATGGTCATCATGTGTTAAAATTGGTCAAGTTTTGGAATATAGTGGGTCAGGCATTGGCATTAAGCAAATTTTATTATAATATATTAAAAATAGATTTTTCAGAAATTAAATTCTATGGCAATTTGCTTAACCTCCTATATGCCAAACCGTGAATTCCCGTCGAATTTCGTGACGACGAGGCGCCAAACGATTTTGAGCAAAATTTTGAATGTTCCGTCATGTTTTTAAGGCATATAATCGATCGACGTGCTTATATCAATCGAACACGTGGCATGACCTTGACTTTTCGCGGCATACTACATGGTCAATTATTGGTTGGTCCACTCTAACTTATTTTTTATGAATCCTTGTAATGTAAATATGATCAAGGTCACTTAATATTTTTCATTAAAACAATAAATGTTTTCTGTATTTACTGTTTACACAATTAGTTGGCGACATAGGATTACTTAATGTACATTGTACATATAATATATCCCTCATGTAACTTAAAATTAAAATTTTAGTTGGGCGCCAAAATTCATATGGTTTTACAAAATCGCATATTTAATGTGTTATTTTCTATTCTATAGTGGGGGGAGAGGGCACTGAGCCCCTGATGTCACTGCAACCTGTGTAGATCTATCATGACGGCTCCCCTTGTGTTAGTTCTCACCCTCCTAGCCTAGGCTTCATGTATTTAGCCCGTGATATTTATTTCGAACTGTACGTATGATTTCCAGAACAACCTGTCCGGTGCCGTGTGTCCTCCAGAGCTGATGGTGGACGTGGAGTGCCGCACGGTGGACGGCCACCAGTCGGCCAAGCAGACCGGCCTGGAGGCGGAGTGCAGCCTGGACCGGGGGCTGCGCTGCCGCCAGCCCTCCGCTCAGCCCTGCCCCGACTTCCAGATCAGGGTCAAGTGCCAGTGTGGTGAGTACCATTACAGAACAACTCAAACAATATACATAATGCCAATGTTTTTAATTTAAAAAAAGCTTTAGTGTAAGTACTTTGTAGTAGCATTTACCTTATACTCATTATGAAGAGGACATACTGTTAACGGACACCAATAGACCTTCTATCCCACTAATCGTCGATGCACATTAAAATGGGCTCTTATCTTTTCTCTAATTACCTAATCGATAATTACTTTTACCTATAATATTAATTAAGATAATTCTAATTACCTAATCGATAATTACTTTTTTATTACAGTAACTAAATTGACACTTGGATTTATAATGACATTTTATTCATCCTGCTTTTTTCATAAATAAAAGCTTTTTTTTGTTTAGTATCTAAAAAAAATACATTTATTATCGACTATGAGCCCATCTTTAATGTGCATTTTGGTACTTGGCATTTTGTTTTCTTTTTGTTTGTTTTTGGAACAACTTGTCTAATGGTTATTGTTGCTCATGACAAAAGCCAAAGAGATGGTGTTCAATGCAGTGTTGTCAGATGACATTTATTTATTGATAAATTTGTCTATGCCCTGCGAAATTAATGTAAAATACATTGATCTTTTTCCATGGCAGAAAAAGAGATCGAAACGACAACTAACGCCGTATATGAATCGTGGACTACTCCCGAGAAGTCACCGCCCGAGGTTCTATCCCACCTGGTCTGCGACGAGAGCCGCCCCAACCAGGAACACCCGCGGGACTGCGCCCTGTTCCTGCAGTGCGCCCCCGCCATGGGTCCCCCTGAGCACCCGAACCTCGTGGAGAAGACCTGCGGGGCCCATATGCTCTACCACCCCGTGAGCATGACGTGCGACTGGCCGGCTGCCGTTATTGCTATCAAACCAGAGTGCGGAGGCAAGTAGTAACAAATTAGGAAAATTTGCCGTTTTAAGAAAAATGTATCAAATAACATCAAATCCCCGAGTATCCTTTTGAATTCATTAAATATCATTATGCTGGAGATCGAGAGTTTGTTTTGCAATATAAAATTGTTTTCGTTGCTTTAAATTCATGAAATCCTTTATTTTTAGTGGCAGTATCTCCAACAGATTTAGTCCACCCTACTGTAGGAGAAACAATTTCATTTACGGAGAAAGTTGGTGAGTAACAAACAGTTGTTTTTATTTAAATTTATTCTTTATTATAATTTCATGTACTTTCTAAATGGAAAAGTAAAATAAGAATAGCCAATGAAGACTTCAAGATTAAAAACATGTTTTACTGAAGAGTTAAGGTCGTTTTTATGTGAGGCAATATGTAGGCTCAATCAAGCAAACTAGTGCAAATTTATGTTTTGTTTATGAACTTCATAATAAAAGTATTAATTTATAAGTCTTCAATATTAAATATTTCAGAAAGCTTAGGGGCAAGTCCGTGTGATGTTGGTAAGGTGTGGTCCGACTGCGCTGTCAACTGCCAGAAGGTCTGTCTCTTCTACGATCATTATCTCAAGTCCCAAGACAAGTGCTCTGGTCATCAGGTAAAAATAATATTCTATTGAACTGATAAGAATTCAAGTAATCACCATTCTTCCATACTCACATGACTTTTCTCTAGAAATGTATTGCCGGCTGTGTGGAAGAGAGTACATTGTACACTCCGTGCGGTAAAGGATACTTTTGGAGGGATTCTAAGACGTGTGTGTGTCCCTCGCTGATTGTACGTGTGTCTCTGAAGACGGGAAACCGGTCAAGGTAAACAACCATTTATGTTCTCTCTTACAATTAAACCTCGAATATCCGGATTAACTAATATCTGCCTTCCGATCACCAAAAGACTAACCGGAAAATGAACTGTTAGCTAGGTTCAACATAAGAGTTTTTATCTTTTTTGCTTATGAGCAAACAAAATTTTTTGTTTATTGCACTTACCAGACGAGAGAAGTGTCTACTTGTCATCTCTAAGTGTGATTAATTCTAAGGGAAAATCAAGATTCTCCAATCAAAATGTAGTAATCCTTGAATACACATGCTTTTATCTGCACTTGGCTGACTTTTGCTGCTGAAAACAACCTGAGATATTAGACTTTTGTTTTATTCTTTTGTATGACAGCAAGCTAATCAATTTGACCTCAACAATCTAAGTTAAAATATTGCAGATTTTGCAATTTACCAACTCTTTGATCTTTTACGGTATGTAAATAATCGAGATTCTACTAAAGATTAAAATCTCAACTTGATATAATACAATATTGGTTTTTTGTTTTCCAGCCAGGAGAGGTAATCCACGAGGGCCCTTGTAAAGTTTGCCAATGCTTGAACAACGAATATGTGTGCGACACATCTCAATGCAAGCCGCCTCACAGGACACAGAAAGGTGTTGTATTTTTTTAAACAAAAACATACAAATAAAACACATTTATGAAATATTTTTGCCATTTAGATATCGTTTAAACTGTGGGATTTTAATTGATTTCAGGAGGAATGAAAGTATTAGAGAAATTAGTGAAGGCGACCGAGGCGACCCAGTCTGCTGAAGAGCAGGAGGAGGTGGAAGAAGAGGAAGGTTTCTCCTTCGGAGTCACGGCCATCCTGCGGCCGTCTACCTTGTCACCTCCCCCGGAGTGTAGCCCTGATGAGTAAATATTCAATCCTTTTCTTCATTCTGTAGAATACATCAACCGATGATTATTTATTGATACTTGGGTGTAATGCAAATCATATGAATTCCCTAGCTATACGGATATCATGTGGGGTGACGCTCCCCTGCCTGATGAGGCATTCTCCGCCAGCAGCGTCTTGGGACCGGCATTCAAACCTCAAAATGCCAAACTTCATGGAAAAGTCAACGAGGATTCAGGTAATTAAAAAACAATCCTTTATTTGGAGTGACAAATTTCTGACGAATTAGTTAATCACTGTATTGTAAATGTCTTGATCAATTAAATAACAAAACATGAATGTCACATTTCTGTGACTAAATACTAAATGTATTTCGATTATCTTTGTCTCTGCAGGAGGCAGCTGGACTCCTAAGCAATCTACTCCTCATGAGTATATCCAAGTACAACTGAATCACAAGGAGCCCGTGTACGGTATAGTATTGCAAGGAAATGCTCTTTTCGATCAGTATGTAACCAGCTATGAAGTGTTACACAGCGATGACGGCCACCACTTCACTACTGTTAACAAACCAAGTGGTACTAAGCAGGTAAATACCATATTTCTTTATTCTTTAGTATTCCTTTGAACATTAAATATTCAAGACTGCTTCATTCAATCTATCTAAAAAATTACATCTAGACATTTTGGGATAAGTGATCAAATAATTTTGTATAGGCATATTTGAAATGCCCGCCACATACCCGATACCATTTTCTAGACAGAAAGACTTCCTGTTGGTTCTAACTTCGATAAAATTCAAATAATCCATTTTAAAAGTAATTTTGCCACTTTTGATTTTACATAGCAGATCTCTAAATATTTTTTGTTGTAGGTTTTCAGAGGGCCAGTCGACAATAACACTCCGATGAAGCAGATGTTCGACATTCCGTTTGAAGCCAAGTACGTGAGAGTGGTTCCCAAGACCTGGCACGATACCGTGGCCATCAGGATGGAGTTGATCGGCTGCGGTCCCGTGGCCAGCACCACTGCGACCACTCCTGCCGCTGTTAAGAAGACCACATTACCTGCCACTACCATCAAGGTAAAAATAATTTACTAAACTTTCTATCCTTTTTTCCTCTATGGCTGCGAATCATGGCGCCTAACCAGTGCCCAAAATAGCAGACTTCTGAGTTTTGAGAATAGGTATCTTAGAAGAATATTGGGTGTGCGGCGGTTAAGTTAGGTTAGGTAAGGTTAGGTTAGGTACTACGTATGCCTCCCGAGAGCCTTAACCATGCTTGCCTATTTTACAAGGTTCTCGGCGTCCTGGTTGTCCACTGTTGACAATGAGGGAATCCACTGTTTTCTAAAGTATTTTTTTTTTATAAACTTACTATTTAACTAAACAAAAAAAATATATTTAATATTTTTTATAAGTTATTGATGAAGATACGATTTTTTAAAGTTGCACATTTCAAATACCGCGCTAAAAAACCAACTATGTACTAACTGCGTCATCATTTTGCAGGAGTGACGTCATAAAACGGGTTGTTTAAGGCCATGGTATTTCTCCAGCCAGTAACAAAACTGTCAAAAATCTATGCAAACTGACGCGGGAAGCACAGATAAAATATACCGTCGACTCAACTGTCATATACTGTTAACAGCTGTTCTAGGTAGACTGAATGGCGGCCATCTTTTTTGCAATAGAAGCTTGTATGTAGATTGTATTCCATATTAAAATGCCATGGAACGCGGATACGGGGGTTTAAAAAAACAGAAACCGGAAACACTACACTTAGATACAAGGAGTGACGTCATTGTTTAAGATTTTTGAAATGAATGCTATTCTCAACATTTTTTATTAATTTTTGCGTGCGTTTTTGGGATATTTTCATCCCACTTCAAAATTTTTAAATATTCGCGTCTACACGAAAGCATTTTTTAAATTCAATTCCGGGTAGCAGTGGATTTCCTCATTTGCGTCAGGGCAGCGGGACGTGGACTTGACTTGGGAGGATGCACGGGATCTGGCGGCCAATCACTTGCTGTTTGGCCTGGAGATAGTTTGTGGAATCCGGGGAGCGGATACGGTATGATGATGATGATGACTTTTCTAATGACTGCTTTTTGATGCATGATTTCAGCATGCAAAAGAACCAGTCTGCAAATCTCCACAGAAGTTGTTGGCCCTCCCAGTGAAGAGTGTTGTGGTCAGCTCTAGTAAGAGTGACAAACCAAAGGACAATCTTCCTCTAGAACAAGCGCAGGCGTGGCAGCCACTTACCAACTCACCACATGAATGGATTCAGGTATTTTTTTCTATTTTAATTACTCAATGTTTTAATATTAACCTTTGGGGTAACCCAAAGAATATAGAACAAAGAGAAGCGGCACTAGGCTACTGCCCATATAAAAACTTGGTGCCGTAAACAATTCTATGTTCACATGGCAACTGTCGCAGCATTGTTAGGTTACTATAAAAACGTGATGTTTTGTCAAACTGTCATTTTCAGACTGAAATGTTTATACAGTAAAGGAATATTTTTTTCTTATCCATTTTTTTTTTGACAGCTGTACTTAAATATTTTAATTTTTTATTTATTTACACCCACATTCTGACATTTTTCACTAAAAGTTTATGCGGTGGCTCAGTATTGCGCTATTGAGTGCTGTTTTCTCACACCAAAAACCTTTTTTTAATGCAAAATATTTGCTGAAAAACAAAACATCACACTAATATTTCTCCATCCACAAAAACTTTAATTGGTGGAAAAAAAAAACTCTGCGGCCCCCAGTTTTTTGTGTGTACATACATCGAAAATAGACAACATTTCCAGTTCAACAACATCTTAAAACCGCATCTAGCTGGAAAAATAAGGAAATTATAACGTTTTCAACTTTGTTTAATGAGTTGCACCATTCTTACATCCTTGGTATTTTATGTGTAATGATCCAAAATTTGTTTTGTTATACTCTGATGAAAACTGTTTGGTGGAACTCGGATGAAGAGATCTGAAGTTTAGGGTTATTTAAAAAAATTAACTTCTTGTTAAAGAAGAATTTTGCTATTGTTTAATGAAAAAAAATATTTATCACATCTGTTTTATTTCAGTTGGACTTAGGCTCACCGCAGAACATAACCGGTATAATTAGCAAGGGTGGTCCCGGAGGCTGGGTGACGGCCTACATCGTCAAGTACTCTCGGCCGACGGTGCCGACTGGAGCCCGCTGGTGGACGAGGACAAGGAGATCAGGATGTTCCCGGCCAACTACGACGCCAAGACTCCCGTCGCCATCAGCTTCCTGGTCCCCGTGCACGCCCGACACCTGAAGATAATGCCAGCCAAGTGGCACGGGAGCATCAACATGAGGATAGAACCACAAGGCTGCCATGAACCTCTATGTAAGATAACTTGACTCAATATCTAACACCGAATGATTTTAGTGAATAAGAAGTTGAATTTTTATAAAGGTAGGATGAAAATATCTCTAAAATGCACGCAAAAATAAATAAAATTCTTTCGAAATCGTAAACAATGACGTCACTCCTTGTATCTACATTTACTGTTTCCGGTTTCCGTTTTTAAACCCCCGAAGAGCGACATTTCAAGCAAGCGGACAATCGTCCAAGTCTATGCAATATCAATCTACATACAGGCTTCTATCGCAAAACAAGATGGCCGCCATTCAGCCTCCCTAGAACAGCTGTTAACAGACTATCTGACAGCTCTATTTATTGAGTACATTCATTAAAAACAATGCTCCTTTCAATTGAATTCATAAATAATACATCAAATTTATTCAATATACAATAATTAAACTACACGAATGTCGGCACCACAGATTATAGTCAGAACGCCATCCGTTTCATGACGTCAGTACTGTATAATGATGCACTAAGTACATTCATTTGACGCGGTATTTGATAAACGGACCTAAAAAAAATCATATCTTTATTAATAACACATAAAAGAAATAACTTTTTTTTGGCTTAGTTAAAAAGTAAGCTAATATTAAAAAAATGCCTTATAAAACTATGGAATGGCTCATTATGAAATGATTCACGTATTAGTTAAAGTGTTTATCCAGTGTGCAGTGGTAAATATTATCCCCATGTCTCGTTTCAGTGGAGCTAGAAGAGATTCAGACCTTCACAATAGGTCCGGAGGTGGAGACAGGCGAGCTGGGCTGCGCGGCGTGCCCCGGCGTGGAGGCGGCCCTGGCGGGCTGTGACTGCGACAGCCCCCTCCTGTACGACGGCCAGCAGTGCGTGCCGCAAGTTCGCTGCCCCTGTGTGTGTGTCGGACACATCCCTCCCGTAAGTGGTTGCACCATCTCTGTTCTACAAAATCCTACAACTCTTTCAGAGTCCTTTGCCATTTTAAAAAAACTTTGAATTCGAATTCTGAGACATGAATATTTTATTTTTTATTTTCAAAAGAAAATTTTTTTATTTACACAAGAAATACATAAAAAACACATATACATTAGAAAAAATCAAAACAAAAATCCCACCAAGTGCATAGCCTGTTTGGTGGGTATACTGTGAAAGTCAATGTGAATGTGAACACACTCTTTCAAGCAGCATGCACGAGGCAAAAGAGAAAAAAGATAATTTAAAAATATACAAGATATTGATATATTTATACAAGAAGAAGAAGAAGGGAAATAATGATAAAATAAAAAATATAACGGAGTTTATGTTATTGTTATGGTCTTTATAGTAAGAATGATTCTACCTTTACACTATGTATCCAACTTTGTGTTAATTTTTTTAAAGAGATGAAAAATTAGGAATGTTTGACAATGAATTTATTAAAGTGGGGGCAATAAAATGTGCATGTCTCTGAACAAGTCGTGATTTACGATGTGGTATTTCATGCACTCGGTTTCTTCTTTGAATAGACCTATTTGAGCTTCTAGCAAAAAAGTTTTTGGTGCATAAATACATAATTTAAACATTGTAATAAATATATTCGTTTCTCTTTGTGGAGCATTATTTTGATAATTAATTTTTATATATAACGCTTTTATAATAAGCTCCACCCCCCATCCAATTATTCCATAGGAAAGATTTGATTTAATGTTTGCGTTATAGGTACGCTGTAGGAGCTACTTACATGACAGAAAAATGTGAAACATGCACGTGTACACTGCGTGGTATTCCTTCTTGTGAGAAGAAGCCGTGTGCCAAATGTAGTCACGTAAGTATATCAAAACAATATTACCAACAAACTGCAGGTAATTGTAATCTCTGGACAGACTTAACGTTCATTTGACTTTATCACCCGGGTTTGGTTGGGTCCCTGGGTAAGAAGTGCCAGTGTGACTGTGTCCCGTGCCCCGCTGGTAAGGTGGGCCATGCCCGACCAGTGAGATCTGTATTCCCGAAGAGTCCTGGTGTAATGGAGTCCAGGATTGCCCTGATGATGAAGTGGGCTGCACTACCACTCCTCCGCCCACCACTACCGCAGTAGCTGAAGGTTGGAATATTAATTAACTTGTGTATTTTAAAAATATGTTTAATTCTATCAAGTTAGTTACACACCTGTTGACCTATCTTTAAATTCATGTTATGATTAAAGTTTCAAAATTTCTGTGACAATAAACAGTTTTCATGTTGATGTGAAATTATTATTAGATTACCTAGTCCATTTAATATGCGTGTGCTTAGATTTTCACTGTTACAGTTCAAAAATATGTTATGAGGTTCATTCATTAGAATTTTTAGCAAAGTTTTAAACTCCATTAAAAGGGCCTTCTGCAAGTTAAACATAAACTGTTTGTCCACTATGTAGCATAGTGGCAAGTAACTTGGCTACCGTGCATGACGTCGCGGGTTCGATTCCCGTAGGGGGTCAACTTGAAATATTTGGTCACGTGGAGCGAATGAGTGATGAAAGAACGGCTAAAAGAAAATTAAATGCAATTGTGCCTGGATGTAGAAGCGAGAGGAAGGCCGAGAAAGACGTGGCATGACCAAGTACGACAAGTACTTGAAAGTGAACATGGTGAAAAGTCGGAATGATCGGGCGCATGTGCATGAGAAACATGTATGAATGTAGAGGAAGCAAAGAAAGTATGTCAGGACAGAGTGGTATGGCGTTCTATCCTCTCTGCCTACCTTTAGTTAGTTATGTAATTTTCACATTAATATTTCATGTGTGATACCTTGGAGTGGTACTGAAGCGTATGACTGATCATCTTACCTTCATGTAATTAAATTATCAAGATGAACTGTGCCCAATGTACCATGTGGTACGAATAAGGGAATATAATAGTTTGTACTAATATTTTACAAAACATTATATAATATAATTTCCAGTGAAAGAGGCGAGCTGCCCCGTGCCAAGTTGCCCCAAGGGCTACAAAGTGGTGGAGAAGAAGCCGTCGTACAAGAACCTGGAGCTGACGAGCGTGGGTCAGGTGACGTCGGACTCCCTGTTCGCGCAGCCCACCAAGTCCGGCCGGAAAGGCTACCTGAAGTACTTCAAGGGCGGCGCCAAGGGGGGCCCCTCGGGGGCAACCAAGGGAGGTGGGTAATACAATTAACCGCAAGGTTAATATACAACAAAAATCAATATTACTTTTAGGTACTTACTTTTGAACAGAACCTCTGACTACTTATTACTGGTCAACTACTTAGTTATATATCGCACTGTAGCACACACACGCTACTTCAAAATGGCGGACCTAAGTAAGTAGTAACCGCCTCGCTGGCCGTTCACAAGGAAATTTAGAGCATCCGTAGATCCCAGTTGGCTTCCCGGTCGTAAGTCGGGAAACCGCCCTCCCCAGACAGCACACTATCGACTATTAGTATGAGCCGTCGGAAGGTGGGAGCCTCGCCAAGTCAACTCTTGCTGGTTCTGAAAAGAACCACACCACACCCCGTCCGGGCAGCGTAGCAAGGCGAAAGCGCGCACTGGGTAATAGCTAACGATCTATTGGGCCGGATAAGGGCCTCACACTCCCGTCCGAGTAGAATAATAGATCGCAGTATTACCAGAGCTTGGTGAGAATCCCGGGGTGACGTCAGCGAAGGGGAAGGCGCGGCGGAGAGAAATGAAACACGTGTTCACACGACAGAGCATAAGCTCAGACTGACCGTATATTTCAAAATGACACATATATATACCCTTAGCCTATACGCGCGCGCCGCCGCAGTGCGCATGGGCCGATTTGGGAGTGGGGGGTCGGGTGCCGCTTGGCCCCGCCCCCATCCAAAGCCGAGCGTTTCGCAGTATAGTCGGCCGCCGCGCGCGGCATTATTTTGGCCCCAAGAAGGGCCGCCAAACAATACATTATATTACAATAATAACAGAATAACACAAATCCTAAACTACAAGTACCGCCGCCGCCCGCCGCGGCCAGCCTCGAAAGCGATCTATTTCTTTATTGAGAGGCTAGCACGCGGCCTGTGAGCGTCGGCATTCCTAAACTATTGCCGCGTCCCATACAGCACCTTTAGGACATAAACGACCTAATTCAAAAAAAGGTTGTATAACGACATATCATCATAAAAAAGACTAAAAAAAGAACATTCAACATAATTTAGTATTTATTTTATATTTTATTTTTAACTCAGAAAGGTACATAATTTCCTATAAAAAATAAGAAGAAATCGATATGAACAAATACAACAATATTTACTTGCTTCAACTGAGAATTTCCAAAAAATTGGTATTTTGATTTTGGTCGTTTTCGTCCAGAAGGTGCGATATATTATGTGTAGACAAATTTAAATTTTACCTTCTACAAAACAGCCACATACTTGTCTAAAGTTTTTTTTTAATGATTTTTTTCCCAATAATTTTTTTAAGCGTTTCCCCCATAAAACCAATATAGTTATAAAAAGGGTTTTCGAGATCGCAAAAGTTATAATTCTTTTTATTAGGTATCAAGAGTACCGGATACCATCCCACTAAGGTAGCCATGCAGCGTCAGACCCTATCCAAGCCGGTGAACGCCGAGCCCCCGGCCGCTAAGGAGTGCGTGGAGTGGCGCTGCCTGTCCGCGCGCCCCCCGCCGCCGCTGTTCAGCAAGCCGGGGGCCAAGCCCACGCTGCCCCCCTGCCCCGCCCCGCGTTGCCCCCCAGACTACACAATCTCCATGGACAACGAGGAGGTGGACGAGTATGACTGCCCTAAGTAAGTAGATAAAGCCAGCGTCTTAAGCTACCTTTCCTCAAACTCTATGGGACACAAGACTGTTCTCAAGTCCCCTACTAACTTGGTTACCATCCTGCCAACGTTGGTGGAGGGAGTCAATTTTAGAAAAGGTTATCGGATATTGTATTGTATTGTATCTTTTTTATTTTAGCTATAAAAAAAACAGTTTGATACAGCTAGTAATTACAATATCATTATTTCTAAACATTTGACTATAAACTACTTATTTTGATTTTACACTACACTATACTTATTTAAAACATATATTTTACACATTTTTTTAACTAAATTTAAACTCTTCGCACATTTAACTTCATCTGGCAATTTTTCGTATTCTTTTAGTCCTTTATAAAAATAAACTGTTTTTTGTTCCCGCTAATCTATACTTTGGGAGACGAAAGTTTCTTCGATTCCTAGTCTCATAGTTATGACTGTCTGGTTGTAGTTTAAATTTTTGTTCAAATATCCGGGGAGCATTTTGTTTTTTACTTTAAAAATAAAAATTAGTACATTATACATTATTCTTTGCTTTTACAGTCATCATTTCAAGTTTTTTTAGCATAGTGGCAATTTCAGTTCGTCTATGGCATCTTAAAATATAGTTCTCATTCCTTTGTTTTGTATAATTTGTAAGTTTCTCAGTTCTTTTTTGTTACATAGAAATATCACACTAGAGCAATAATTGAGATGTGATAATATGTGTGATAAAAATATGAGTGTGATACAAAGTGATAGCTACAGAAATGGTTACCTATGTTAGCCAAATTAATTAAATTAGGCCACTTTATTAATTTCAACTGGCTACAGTGGTCTGAAAATGATTTAAAAGTGCCTTTTTTAAACTCCTCACATCTTGCATATTGTCAGCGTTTTTGTTAGTAAAAGCTTTGTCTATGCCATGAGGAGCAACCGAGTCTTCAAGAGTATTGTATGAGGGGACATCATCCAAGGCATGACCAAAATAAGCATTAGTCACTAGTCAACTATTTGCATAATAGAAAACTTAGACCTACCCTTTTAAGGTGACCCTTATAGGATATGTTGAATCATCAGTGTAAAGATGCAAAAATGATGTCATATGTATTTAGAACAGGATTTTTTTATTATTTGATTTGTTCTCAGATACTCGTGTATGCCGCCTGCTCGCCGTGACGCAGTGTGTAATGTTACCTGTCGCATATTCAATACATTTGATGGTACAGAGTTCCAGTACGACATCTGCAATCATATTCTCGCCAGAGATGCGGAAATGAATACTTGGGATGTCACCCGTAAGTGTCCATCCATATTTATGCATCAAACATAAATTTAATAGTTTTTTTTTCAAAATAATAGACTTTTAACTGAGTTTTAAACGTGTTTTATTTTTAGTTCAGAAGAATTGTACTAAGGACACTTGCGTCAATGAGTTGCTGATATCCCAAGGACAGGATCAAGTTCGTTTCCGCCCCGACCTGACCGTGGAGTACAATGGCTACCATTACACAGTCGACCAGACCAGGAAGATAGGGTTCCAGACACAAACATTCGCCATCTCCCGCCTCGGAGATACCCTCTTCTACATTTCCACCAAGTATGGCTTCTGGGTGACGTATGACAACAAGAAAAACATCCGTGTTGGGGTAAGCGTCCTTATACAAAAAATAGAGGTTTTGCCCAGTCTTTTGATGATATGAATATTTTTTTCAAAATTATAGTTGTCTTAACAGGTATGGGTTTGGATTTAAATGTCATGAAAATGTCACGAGTGATGGAATAAATACCAATGTCAACAGTTTTGTTTCCATACCAACCCTTTAGGATAATAAAAAATATTTTTTTATACTGGGATTTCATTTTTTCCTCAGGTGGCTGGTAAACTGTATGGAAGGGTAGATGGGTTATGTGGATTCTTTAACGGTGAACCGACTGACGATCGAAGGAAACCCGATGGTTCTCCAGCGCGCTCCACTGAGGAGTTTGGAGACAGTTGGGCGCACAAGGACAGTCCAGAAGTGTGCGAAGCTCGAGCTTGTCCCATCAACTTACAAAACGAAGCTTGGGAAATGTGTAATGTCATAAGGCAAGGGAAATGTTTGATAAACTTTATTAATTTTAATCACCTTAACAGTCCAAGTCTTACACTATGGGAGCCCCTAATATAATACAACTTATAACCAATGATTGTTACACTTTTCCAATATCACATTTTCAGCTCAAAAATGTTCTCCGGTTGTTCATCCTCCTTGAATCTCGATAAGAGTCGATCCCGCTGTCTGGAAGCCGTGTGCGAGTGTATGCAAAATTCGGGAACAGATACAAAAGGAACAGGTCCTGTTAAAGGCTCCGCTCTCCCCACTAATAGTAAGAGTAAGTCATGCCTGTGTGAGGCCCTGCAGACCTTCGTTACGAGCTGCCAAGCTGCTGATCAGACTGTTAATGTGCAAGGATGGAGGGCAGAAATAGGTTGCCGTAAGTATTATACAAAGCTTTGTAAATATTTTAAAAAGTACCATAGAGAAGGAGATAAAAATAATTATACTTTATTAAAATAAAAACTTTCTGTTTTGTGGAATTATTTTAGCGGCTACATGCCCCGCTCCACTTGTGCACTATGACTGCTTCCGAAGACGTTGCGAACTATCCTGCAGCTCCTTGCAAGAAGATGACCCTTGTCCCACCACTCCGGGAGTCTGCTTCTCCGGATGCTTCTGTCCTGAGGGTCTCGTGCGAAAGGGAGAAAACTGCATCCCTCCCACCGAGTGCAGAGATTGTAAGATCTTTAAACATATTAAAATAATCTATCGCAAAAATAAATTGAAACGTGTTGACAATCATTCTTCTTTCAGGTGTTTGTGACGGATTTGGGAAACCCCAGTTTGTTACGTATGACCGACGGAATTTCACATTCAATGGAAACTGTACTTACATTGCATCAAGAGACAAATCTGCGTCTGGTAAACACGCTTTCCAAGTATATATGTCACCAATGGGGAGTGTCCTGATAACCCTGACGCCATCTGTACCGTGGCTCTTCATATTGTTTACGAAAATCACACATTGCACATACAAAAGATTGATGATGAGGTAATCCAAACATTACAAGACTTTTTTCACGTCAAACTTTTCAAAACTTTTTTTTTTATTTTTTTTATTTTTACAGCTTGTGACAACAGTGAATGGAATCAAAGTGAAACACTACCCGGTCATCAATAAATGGCTCCACCTTCAAGAAATATCTGGAAATGACGTAACCCTATTAATCCCTTCTATTCAGTTAGAGGTAGGAAAGATTGCAAATCTTTTGTTGTAAAAGAATTCAATTATAATAAATGAAATTTTGCCATCAATCTCATTAAATCTAATAGTTTGGTTGAATCTCTTCCTCAGGTATCCTCCATATTCCACAACATGGCCTTCACCATCAAAGTGCCGTCCACTCTGTACGGCAAGAAGATGGAGGGGCTGTGCGGAGACTGCGACGGGGACCCGAGAGAACGACGCGGGCGCCGCCCCCGAGGCGGTGCGCAAGTTCGGGCTGGGCTGGCGCGCGCCCCCCGCGGCCCTGCAGCAGCTGGACATCCAGGAAGACAACTGCGTGGAGAAGCCCAAGGATGAGTGCTGGCCGCTGCCGCCCGATCAGGACCCCTGTTTCAAGCTGATGGATGACTTTAAGTTTGGAAAGGTAGGTACAGCAGAAAATCTTACACAAAAAAGTTTTTATTGTAAACAATTTATTTGTACCTACCATTAAATCGTTTTTATCTAACACTATATTATGACTGACTGACTCACCACAGTCACCTGGCCTTTTATAGAATGGTGTACTTCTAGAATGTTCCGCATTTGACATTCCAAGCTAATTTGGGTCTAAGTAAGCGAGTTTGCTTAGCGAACGCATCAATTAAATTCTCATAATTTTGGGTTCTTATTTCAATACCAAACCTGAGCTGTTTCATCTTTACTACTACTACTTTCTCAATGGTGCATAGGTCACTGCATCGGTACATTGGTGCAGTTGGCTGCAGTGTCTCTTGATCATTTTATTACATGAAGGTAGGATGATCAGTCTTATGCTTCAGAACCAATCCAAGGTATCACACATGAAACATTAATATGAAAATCACATGTAAATAAATATTTCCTATGGGAATCGAAATCGCGACCTCATGTCTCTTCTTTACGGGTGTAATAATATTTATGGGAGCCTGCAGTCTTGGCTATCCATCAATGATAATAATTCATATTTTGGACAGGTTAACATGGTTAAGGTTACAAGGGGTCTACTGTTGATCAGTAGGATCCCTTTCAAAATGTGTTTACATTAGCGTCAGTCCAGGCTGGAGGAGAGCCATCTGTCATTACGAGATGTAAACTTGACATTACAGTGCCACCCTGTAGTGGACCCCACCCCCTTCCTGTCCTCGTGCCAGCAGGACCTGTGCTCCACCCACAGGCAGCTGGGGCTGTGCGTGAGTCTGGAGGCCTACGCCCGCCAGTGCGAGCGCGCCGGCATCTGTCTCGACTGGAGGAGAAAGGACTTCTGTCCATACAAATGGTATTTTTAGTATAAAGAAATCCTTGACATAATATATGACTGTTATTTTAAAGATGTTCTGTGTATTCAAGTGCTATTATTATTTTTAGTGAAAATGGCATGAGCTACAAAGCATGCGGTCTAGGATGCCAAATGACATGTGATAACTATGAGAAATATATTGCCAAACCTTCTCTGTGCACTTTGCCACGCACCGAAGGTTGCTTCTGCCCCGAAGGAAAGGTATGATGCTCTTATATAAATAAACACCATATTATATTTACCTATTTGATCATCTGGTTTTTTAATCATTCAGAACTATTTGGTGTCTGGATAATTAAACCATTATCGCATTTAACAGCTATTATCTCAGATCACACTTTGTGACATAATGCCGTATATTCCAAAGAGGCTCAATGGCAGGATAATTTGAGTAGTTCACGAAATCGACACCAGGTTGGCGCTACTGTAAATGTAGACCTATGTAGACCTTTGTGTAGACCTGTCAAAACTAATGTCATACACAAGAGCATCCAAAACAATATATTTTCGTTATCTCATGGACGGAGTGAGGCTTGAACGGGCTTCAACGTCTAGAGATCTCGGGGTGTTGTTTGATGCTCAGTTATCTTTCTATCTTCATATAGTTAATCTATGTAAATGACTCCATTAAAATGCTTGGTTTTGTTCTTAGAAATGCCAAGATCTTTTTTTAACACTCAGGTTATGAGGACATTGTATAATTCCTTGGTAAGAAGTCGGTTGGAGTTTAGTTCGATTATTTGGTCGCCACATGAGGCTCGATACTCTTTGATGGTGGAGAGAGTACAGAAGAAATTTCTGCGCTATCTGTACCTAAAGGAATATGGATATTATCCTTGGCTCTTCCCAACCGACTTTTTACTAGGGATGCTAGGCTATCAGTCATTATGGAGGAGGAGAGACGTCCATTTGGGTGTTCACTTTTTTCAGGTGATTGGTGGTCGCATACATAACTCAGAAATTTTGATGGATGTAGGTCTGTTCGTACCTGATAATTATCTTCGACAAAGACAGCATCGATTGTTTTACCTGCCAATATGCAGAACCAACCTGCCAATGGTTATGCCTGTTGGTAGAGCAATCTTGTTACTTAATCGCATCACCTCGGATGTCGACTTATTTCACGACAGTGGATCTTCCGTCAGGAGAGCACTTTCTAATTTGTAATTACTACTACTGTACTACTGTAATTAATTTGTAATGTTACTTTCTGTTTTTTGCTATACCTTTTATATCTATTGCTGTATTAATTGTATTAAGAATGATTTGGATTTTTCTGTTATGTTCTTAATATCTTTTAAATAAATAAATAAATAAATAAATAAATAAATAAATAAATAAAAACGTTTAGTTTTTTAAATAAATTTCTTGAAATTTTTTAAATAAATAAATAAATAAAAAACTACGTTAAGTTAAAACTACGTTTAGTATTTTTTAAATAAATTTCTGTAAGTTCGAAGCGATTATTTTGTAAATTCTCTCATTTTTGAACTCATAACAATGCCTTCACTATGTGTTGTACCGCGATACTCTTTAACAACAACAGTGTATCGTTTTCTTAGCGATACAAAAAGGAGAAACATGTGGCTCATTAGAATACAATGAGATAAATTTTAACCCACACCTTATTGTATTATTTTTTAACTCATTCAAGTCCAGCTACCGTGTTTAACAACCATTTTTTATTTAAATTAAAAATGTTTGATAAATAACCATTTTAAATTTAAAATAAAAATCAACCACAACACAATCGGTACTTAACAATATTTGATAGGTCTCTATATCTACATTGGTCTACATCTACAACAGCGCCGCCAAGCTGGAGAAATTAGTGTGCCTTGTTGCCATTGTGATTCTATTGTATGTTGAGTGTACTTTGACTCTTATCTTTATCTACAGGTAATATTGAATGGAACGTGTATACCCCACGGTGAATGCTTCCCATGCGACTCAGCCGGGCACTACGCGGGTGACACGTGGCAGGTGGACGAGTGCACCACACGTGTTCATGCGGCAAGCGGGGCTCCAAGAGCGGCAAGGCGGGCGTGACCTGCGTCGCCAGCTCCTGTGCGCAAGCCTCCGCGTGCGCCCCCGGCCTGAAGGCCCAGCAGATAGCCAAGCCCGCTGGACAGTGTTGCCCGGAGTTTATATGCAGTAAGGAATTTGATATTACATTCTCGTTTTATTATAGGGTAACCTTTCCTTCCATATCTCTTAACTTTTCCTAAAATATTAAATATGTATATATGGTACTTTATTATATTGTATTTATTACAAGGTTTGTATTTGTTGTTTATTTCGTTACTATCCTCCATTTCTATGGAACTCAAAATCCATGAAAAGGATTATCTTCTTAGCCCCATATACAAAGAGAATTAGGAGAATTTTTCTGTCAAACTTCAGAGTAAGACTTACTTCTTTTTACTAAGACTTAGTTACTAAGTTTACTAAGTTCTGTTACTTGAAATGTTTGTAGATTAAATTATGATCCATGTTTGCAGTTCCCGAGCCAACAGATATGCCACACTGTGACGATCCCATTAAGATTGAGTGCGGTTTTGGACAAATATTGAAATTGGAAACAGTTGCTGTTAAGTGTCCTACTTTTGTTTGTCGTAAGTCACTTTTTCCTTTTGTATTTCTAAATAATCTAATTGAAAACTTCTCATTGTTTTACAAAAAGAAACCTTTTCTCTAGTTTCAAATAGAGTATTGGTGGTGGACCTTTTGCCTTTCTATACATAAATATAAATTTTACGTGGTTAATTGTATATATCTCGACTATCCACTTCAACCAGACTGCAAGCCAGCGGACGAGTGTGAATCTGTGGAGCCGAGCAACGATGTGGAGGCGCTGGAACCCGGTATGGAGCGCGTGGTGGACTCTTCAGGGTGCTGTCCGCAGGCCCAGCTGGTGTGCAAGCCCGACAAGTGTCCCGAGCCCCCCAAGTGCCCCCCGCACCACAAGCCCAGGCCCAACCACAAGGAGAAGGATTGCTGCCCGACATACACTTGCGGTAACTATCACTTGTTACAGTTATCAAAAAAAAAATTAATTCAACTAGAAATTAGTAAAGTGATCTGTAAAATCCGTAAAATGAGTCCGTTTCTATATTATTAGTGGGGCTCCTGATATCTCTGCAACTTGTGTACATGTTTAATGTTTATGAACCTTTTTCCTGTTTATCTGGGAACTTGATTTAGTTTACTAGAGAACCTAAGAATGTATCGCTATAGGTATGGATAGATCAAAGTTGATAAATATGGCATACAATCGGACAGGAAAGCCCTATTTCCTTTAAAAGATCAGCAAAAACCGATATGACGATGATTGACAGGATTGCTACCTTCTCAGAAATCGTCATGAGAAGCATTTGTGTGATGTTGGATAAATTTTATATAATTTTCTAATCTGCAGAGCCACCAAGAGACAAGTGCTTGTATGACATGGAATATGAAGCTTCTCCTCTGGGTGGAGAAACTAAAAAGCTGCCCTCACAAGTGGAGACCATTCCTAAAGCGGTAAGTCAAAATTTATCTTTCCTTAATCAAATAGAGCTGTATGAATTTTTATGTATGATATATATTTATGAATTATATTTTTAGATGGGTGCCACGTGGCAAGACGGCCCTTGTCGCTCCTGTGTCTGTAAGAAAGTGGGCGGATCCCAAGAAACTAAAACGGCCGCCATCCTCCGAGCCGTGTGCTCCGTGACACAATGTCCCGCCATCGCAGAGTCTGAAGACTTCCTCACGGAGGCTGTGGGGGTTCCCTTCACCTGCTGCCCCAGCCCCAAATACTCGGCCTGTAAATACAACGGCAAGGTGTATAAGGTAAAGTATTCGATAAACGTGCTTCACTGACAAATTTGACAACCGGACTAGTCTCATTATGTTTTGTTGTAAATTTTATCTAAATTACCTACAATGTTTTTATATTTTTCTGCATATTTTTAGGAAAAAGAAGAATGGAAATCAGATACAAACCCCTGTGAAGTGTACAAGTGTTCATCTAAAGATGACGGCACTCTGGAAAAGAAAACTATTGTCAAACAGTGTGACAAAAACTGCAAACAGGTAAATATACTTTTTCCAATAACTAGGTATTATTCATCAAAATCTGCTTGTTATTTCGTAACTTCTCATTCCAGGGATGGAAGTATACTCCTTCTCCTAATCCAGATAAGATTTGCTGCGGCGAATGTGTTCCGCATTCTTGCGTTGTTAATGGAATGGAATACAAAATTGGAGAAAAATGGACTTCCAAAGACTTCTGCACTGATTTCCTGTGTCTCAATAAAAATGGAACGGTAACTACATGTTCATGAAATTAATCAAATCAATTTTACGTTAAATGAATTACGAGTGATTTTCCATTGTGTCTGGTTCGTTTCTAGCTCCAAGTACAGTCAATGAAAGTCTCTTGTCCAACTATTAGTAAAAACATGAAAGAAGAATTCCAATTAGAGGAGACTCCCGTTGAAGGGAAATGCTGCAAAATAGTTAAACCAGTCGCTTGTAAAGTTGATGGTAAAATTTATAAGGTAAAGAATCAATTCGTACTTCAATTTAATAAAATGTCTTATGAGCACTTACGTGAAGTGTTGATAAATTATTACATTGTTTTTACCCTTAGGTTGGAGACAAGTGGAAATCTGATACAGATTCTTGTGTTTCATACTCCTGTGTATCCAAAGAAGGTGGCGCTTTAGAGAAACAACTGTCCGTAAAACAGTGTGAAAAAAAATGCAAACAGGTGAACATTTTTTATAAACAATGTGATGACAAATCATAAGAATTGAATGTAACGGAAATAGAAAATGGTTTGTGTGATTCTGTTCTCTTCTTGCAGGGATGGAAGTACAATCCATCTACAAAGCCGGAAATTTGCTGTGGAGAGTGTGTTCCTGTGGCGTGTGTGGTGGCCGACGTGGAGAGGAAAATCGGAGAGGAATGGACATCTAAAGACTTCTGCACTAAATATGTGTGTCTTAACAAGAATGGAGTTGTAAGTACTAAAAGATAAAACTCAGGTAGTGATCATTAAAAAGATGCTACCAAATTCATTTATGTTGATTCTACACTTTGTAACGTATTATGTGACAAATTAAAGTAGCTAACAGTAATATTTGATAGTGTAATGTATTTATAAATAAAAGCTACTCTAGTGACATCTGACATATAAAACACAGGGCACCCTAGTGCTGACCAATTATTAATTCATGCAAATAAACAAATAATAAATGATCATTTAAGATAGTGAGAGAACATTTAAATATCCACACAATTTTTTCAGTTTTCAGTTTTATTTTATAATACCAAAGTCTCCTGCCAAAATTTTCTCTGACCCCTTTAAATGATTGTACATTTCCTCGACAGCTTCAAGTCCAATCCGTGGCGGTTTCCTGTCCGGCCGTCAGTCAGAGCACGCGAGACGACTTCCAGCTGCTGGAGACCCCCGTGGAGGGCTCCTGCTGCAAGAAGGTCAAGCCTGTTGCTTGCAAAGTGGATGGGAAAATATACAAGGTCCGTTTGTCCTATCTTACTATTGAGATTTCCTTCTACAGACATCATATCCTAACTCTTCAAATCATGCTGAATCACTATAATATATATAATATAACAAGCAGACTGTTTACCATAGGTTGGAGAGAAATGGGTATCTGCCACAAATCCTTGCGAGTCCTTTATGTGCGCTGCTAAAGAAGATGGGACTTTAGAAAAACAGAAAACCCTCAAGCACTGTGAGACAAACTGCAAAATCGTAAGTAGTCATGTAGAATGTCAATTTTAAGTTCCATTAGCAAACAAAGACAAAAATCGAAATTAAAAGTTAATACTTTTAAAAATGTATTTTGAGTGGGTCCAAATACTTGTAGACAAAAACTGGATTTCACCCATTACGGCTAATAATTACAATTTGACATCTCAACAGAGATATATTGATATCTAATTATATATTATATATCTATATCTATATATATATATATATATATTTGATATCTATATTGGCAGATATGGATATCAAATACTAGGTGAATGGGGAATGTTGTAATACATCAAGTGGCCACTTAACCCAACCAATGACAGGTCATAAGCCCTGTAAATGCCTAGATATCCATATTCCCTTCTAAATTTCTCGTCTCTGTTGAGATGTCAAATTGTAGTTAATACTTTTAACTATTTTTTACTTTTAACAACAGACTTGTAAAATACTAATGCAATAATAAATTTATTATGTAATATATTAGCTGTAAAATTTTTTATAGCTAAATAAAAATGTTCAAACAAAAACAAACAACAAATATGTTTCTGGTCTCTAGGGATCAAAATATAAAGCATCCGCTTCCCCTGACAAAGTGTGCTGCGGAGAATGTGTTCCAGTGGCGTGTGTTGTCGGTGGAGTAGAGAAGAAGATTGGAGAAGAATGGACCTCCCCAGATCATTGTACTAACTTCTTCTGCCTTAACAAAACGGGAACGGTAAGACACTTAACAACATATAGTAATAAGGATTATTACTTATATAATATGCGAGAGCAAATCAACTGCTACCTCTTGTTTTCAGCTTCAAGTACAAGCCGTGAGTGTGTCGTGTCCGTCGGTACCTAAACTGATGGAGGAGGAGTTTGTGGTAGAACAGATTCCTGTTGAAGGAAAATGTTGCAAGAAGATTGTTCCTGTAGCTTGTAAAGTCAATGGAGAAGTTTATCAGGTAAAGTAATACTACTCTAGTAAAAGTACATAAAAATAAGTTATCTTTACACTTATTTTCGAATGTCTGTTTGGCAGGAGGGATCATCATGGCCCGCACCAGATGGGGACCCGTGCAAGAACGTGACCTGCACCCGCGACCTGAGCGGGGAGCTGGTCCGCAGCGAGAGCACGGAGACCTGCCAGGCGTCCTGCGCCCCCGGCTGGGAGTACCGCGCCCCCCAGGACCCCCACTCCTGCTGCGGCCACTGCGAGCAGGCCGCGTGTCTCGTGGGCGACACCCTGTACAAGCCTGGTAGGCCCACCCGCATATTATATCCACATCTTAGAAATATTGTTATTCTCAAGACTTTAAACAGATTGAGTAAAGTAAATACACATTTTATTCTGATTGAATTTGCAGGACAAGTTTGGTCAACTAAGGACAACTGTACACAGTTCAGCTGCGATCAGCAAGGAGATCAACTGGTGGTCTCCTCTCAGCAGGACTCTTGTCCCGACGTTCCGCCTGCAATCCCCGGAACATTTACATGAAGGGATGCTGTCAGCACTGCAATATCACTTCGCTACCTCAGAGTAAGTTCAATAAACAATAAGTCATTAGTGTTTACGATTCAAAAACTCGTTTCAGAAGTCAATCACTTACAATAATGTTGAATAATGGATGACGTTATCTTTCAAACATATCTGTTATTTTTTGTTGATGTTGATTTTTAGAATCTTGCTTGCCGGAGAGCATGCCACCCAAGGACACAATAGGAATGGTCCACCAAGTGAAGCATCCTCATGGAATATGCACTAATTCCAAACCTCTGATAGGATTCAAAGAGTGCAAGGGAGCGTGTAACTCAGGAACTATATACAATGACGGTAAACACAATCACAATCATTTTACATTCCCCATCTCAGAGTTATATACTTTTCCAAGTAGTAAAATAATGAATTTCTAGATTTTAAAGATAAATTTTATGAAGTTTACCTTGCTAGTTTTCTGTTCTTGACGAATATATTTGTTTATTTGTTTATTATGTTCCCTAACATTACATATCTTATTCATTACAGATGGTGTGTGAAACTAATTTGTTATTGATATCTTCTCTACTAGGTGGCGTTTTGCACACCTGTCTCAGAGAAAATATGTACAATATTATAATTATTGAAAAGATATGTAATTACTGCATTTGCCTGAAAATTTAAATTTATGATTTACAATTTGGGATTTGAATAAGTTTATGTTATTTTAAATATGCTATTACAATAGGTTATTAAAATATAATTTTCCTGAATCAACTAAATTTTATCAAATAGTATATTAATTGGAAACTTACTAACACTACTGCTCAAGTTATTGGGTCCTTAGAAAGAAACACATACTTAAACAAAATATTATCGGATATTACATACAACTTGATTATCTCTGAACAATCAAGAGTTGTTCAGAATTTACAATATCTAAATCGACGAGCCACATGTTTAATCCTAATTTAGTCGTTTTAGTATTTTTTTCCAACTTATTGTACAGGTATATCCAGTATTAGTTTGCGTAAACACCGCATTGATTTTTCCTAAGTCAGTTTCACTGCTAAAAAAAGAGACCTGTGTCCAATACAGAAATGAAGACAGCTGAGAAAGAAGCTAGTTTAACTGATAAGCATTGTACCAAATGTACCAACTTACTCGTTCATCTACATACAAAATAAAGCTAATAAGATCTTGTATAATATTCCAGAGAGCGCGACTCACGACACAGATTGCAAGTGCTGCCAAGCGACCAAGTACGACGGTCTGATCATGGAGATGAAGTGCGAAGACGGCTTCGTGTTCAAGAAGCAGGTGGCCGTCCCCTCGGTCTGCGAGTGTCTCGCCTGCGTCGGGGAGTCCCGCGCCACCAAAGTCGGCCGCAAGACCGCCGGAGTCAAGTCGGGACGACCGTCCTTCGCCCCCGATGGAGAAACGGAACTAGGCGAAGTGGAACTATTCTAGTCCTGCATACTATTTACTACTGTCCCTACTACTGTACTGTATATATAGTGTATTTTCTGACTGTTAATTTGATTTAAAGTATTTCTATGCAAATAGCAACAATAGTTTAATAAGTGGTTTGCCTCATCTAACAGTATCCATGTAATTTATATTTTTTTAAAGAAAACTATCAAAATAGGTATCTGCAGAATGTTGAGATCTGTATTTTTTATAACTTTTTTAGATGGATCATTTATGAAATTATTTTCATGAATCTTCATATTCATGTTATATTGAACACTGTTTAATAAAAATTACTAAACGCACCTAACGTAAATTTTAGTGCCACAGCGAACGAGGTATTGTGCTGTGAATAGTGAATACATAATGCATGAGGTATAAACACGCTCAATACATATCACAGCCAAGAGGGCGGTGAAAGAATTTTGTCAAATTCACTAAATAAAAAGCTTTTAAATGTTAAGTAGTCTATTTCTTTATCAACATAAATCAACAACCAAAGTTAAATAAAAATATATAAATATAATACAACACTAACCCTGCATTGAGAAATTTATCAACTCTTACAAGAGAGATCCTTGTCCAATCCCACCTACACACACAATCCTATATCAAACACATAACATTTATTTAGATAACTTATGTACAAAAACACATTCCTCTTATATAAACACGTGTATAAAAAAAAATCAGCTCGAAAAAACAGGTAAAGAAGTCGATACATCTTAAAAAAATCGTAAAACTTACATTTATTAATACTACCCTTTTTATTGATTTGGCTAAACTATGGATTAAAGATATTTAGTATCGTTTTACATGTAAGTTTTTTTTTTCGAAATCTTTTGGAAGTATATTCTAGGAATACTGCAGAGACAATAAAAATAGTGCTTTTTGAAACCTTTATGTACAAAAACTTTGTTTAGAATACAGACATGAGAGCTTTTTGCAATTTACAACATTTTTTGAAGAAAACATTAACAAGACATTTGACAATACGATAATTTTTAGCAGTTCCTACATCCAAAACATTACGTATGGTCCAACTCTTTAGAGAGAAGGTAAAAATGAATACAAGTTACATAATATCCTGGAAGTGAGAGGTATAGAATCCTAAGTAACATAAGTATTGTATGGGAAACTGGCACAACAAACAGGAACAACGCTTTTATAATTACTTGGTAGGTAATTTTGATTGATTGAGCCCCTATATGGAATACAAGCGCTGTCAATAAGTGTTTCGAGATAATGATTGTCAGGACATTTCTTGCAGCCATAGTATATAATTCAACCTATCTGCATTCTAAAACATGTAGTGCCATTTGTTTTTGATATATAAAAACATTTTTAACAAGCACTTCAACACAAGTGTTAATACGATAACGCTTTATCCACATAGGGACTAAATTATTGTTGTCTAAAATAAATGCCCATGTCATTAGAGAGATTTTTTTATGAATTCGTAACTTACACAAGCAATTTACATAATATATATCTTGCTTGCTTGATAATGTGAGAGCAGTACTTCTTTCCCTATCTATCACTGAAATATAATGAATTTATATAAACAAATACAGGTAATGCACATTTAAATGTGTTATGTTGCTATATTAATAATCCAATCGTGTGATGGGTTCTGAAAGGTCTATTGATCTATGCTCAATTCAAGTATTTTTTTGCAATCTGTCAAAAATGATCTACTATTTGGCTGGTTCACCTTGATGAATTTTTTTCAAAAATATTTTATTTACTTCACTTTGAAGATCTAAAGGAGACGGATGTTTCAACAAATGTTCAAAAGTGACTTGTTCCGTGTGTTAAGTTTAAGTTGTGCCTATCACTGCCTGTCTGTCGGGTTTGCACAAGTATTACGATGACTCATCGTTATCTGCTTCCGTGGGCTCTGACCGTGGAGTGAATTGCTGTTCCGAGGGTTCCGGAAGGTCCCCATCGCCCTCGTTCTCCGGGGAGTCTTCGGATTTCTGCTTCTTCACGAGCTCCACCAAATATTTATATCGCAGCATACACTCCTCCTGTAAATTGGAAAAAAAACTTATCAATATGACTAGAGACCATTTTCAAAGTAAGTAAAAGCTTCCATGTTTTGACATTTAACATCACAAAGCTATAAAATTACAACATTTTCTATAATTGTGTTTGAAAATGACAAAAATACGATTGATTAGTTCAGATTTTTCTTGCAACACATATTATGACTTGATTTTCAAAGACTTCTTGACTATTTTTGTTTGATATAGAAAAGAAGTTGAAAAGTAAAAGTAATTTTTGACTTTGAAAAAGATTGCATAGATTTCTTCGTTCTTTGAAATAAACAAATAAAAATGGATAAGTTCACCTTAGTCTTATCAGGCACACACTTGGCGATCTTGTCCCAGCGATCCGAGGCTCCGCCCCTGGGGTACTTGGCGAGGGCATTCTCCAGAGCCTTCTGCTGGTTCTGCGCCCACACCACCTCCGTAGCGGATACTACTTTACCACCTTTCGTCTTAACCTAAACAAGAACCACAATTTACTATACTAGTACTGGATAAATGCTAGATATCCTGTATTGACTTTGGAGACCAGGGAAAAAACTATAATAGAGCATGTGTGAATGAATATTCATAAAATACAACAATACATCAAAAAGTAGGTTTTAAAATGCTTAACCGTCATATTCCTGCGGAGAAACATGAGGTTATACATCATCATCATCATATCCGCTCCCTACATGGAGCATATGGATTCCACAATCTGCCTCCACGCATCCTTTCAAGTCGGGTCCACGTCCCACAGCTCTAATGAAAACTGCCGTAGATAAAATAAATAGAATTCTGACGGATTCTGGGAAATGCAGCACCAAGTCAGCGAGACTTCTTTCATTTCAGAACTTCAATTACTTATTTAGGTAAAGGCTGCAAATGTTACCTTCTTGGTGACCTGTAGGCCGGGGATTTCCCCGTCGGAGTGTTCCTGGCCGGGCAGGCGGTAGCAGTTGTCCTTGAGCTTGGCGGCCATGTGCGTGACCTCGGGCACGTTGCGGGCGCATGGCCTCGGCGATGCGCTCCCAGCGCGCCCCGGGCTGCCCCCCGGGAACTTCTTCACCAGCCGGACCAGCTCCGACAGGTCGTCGTCCGTCCACAGCCCGCCCGCCACCACAGGAGCCTCAAGAAATCAAATAAATATTTTAATGTTTAGTGTGTACAAATACTTGTAAGTTATACCCATGATGGGCGCCGATCAATAATCATTATTGTCACCTCAACTCAAACTCCTAGATAATCCATATTTTTTTTCTCTTCTATATCTCTATTATTATTATTATTATTGCTATAGGCAGGCAGCTTTTGCTGGTGCGCCTATATCTTTTGTACTGCTGATTGTCTGCCTTCTGCATCTAAACGTTTTTTTGAACTGGTTGACCGTAGTGGAGTGGACAACTAGGCCTGGCAATTTGTTCCAGTCTGAAACCACCCTACTGGGAAGGAAGTTTTTCTTAAAGTTATTAAGATGGCAATAGTGATTAAAATAAACACGTTTGACAAATCTTGAGATGCAATCTAGCTTCTAAAATTTTTTTAAGAACCATAATTATGTAGGTTCAACGATACACGTCATAGCATTACTTTCTATCCCAGAAATATCTGTAGTACCTTGGGCTGGACAACTTGCTCCGGTTCCGCCACGGGGTCCAGGACGCGGTTCTCGTGCGCGGCGCCGAACCTCTCGGGAGGAACGAATCCGACTCTTCTCCTCCGCGACGCTCTCGCCTCCTTCTCCCTCAGGTACTCCTCCTCCTCGCGCTGCTGCTGCAGTCTCTCCTCTTCCTCTCTGTAACAAACCGAGAGTTTAGCCAATGCCATCTGTTATTTAACAAATAATCCTTGACCGATTGCCAAATTAAGGTAGGTAGATAGAAATAACCAAATTCTATAATAATAAAATTCTTGCGAGGATTTCAGATGGAGTACCTATGATTATTTGCATTGTTGATACGATAACTGAAATATAAAATATGATTTACCTCTCCTTCTCTTCCAACTGCCTCTGTTTCCTGTCTGCGAAGAACTTGGATAGCTTCATGGGGATGTACGGAATGAAGATCACCGTGGCGACCAGCAGCCGGACTATCTGACACGGGAGCAGGTCCCGGAGGCTGGGCGAGGGGATCTCCGCCATCAGTTCTGCCACGTCGTACTCTGCTGTCTTAGCACTTCCTTTCTTCTGAACTTTCTTGCGTTTTGTTCCCATTATTTGTTCCTGTAAAATAATACGGCATTAGGACAGTTAGATTATTACTGCAATGGAGGTTTTCTGTTGGGTGCCTTGAGAATAAGAATTGGGATCATTTTTACGAAGCACAACCTCTTTACTGATTACATGATTCTCAGCAGGTACAACCATTCAAAACACGGGCAAAGTACATAGTTTCTCTTTTTATTAATATTATTTCGAGTATCTCAACAGGCCAGGGAGGTCTGGACACGACAAAAGACCCAAGCTTGATCACACCAATTATAAATACGTATATTATACTGTCCTGTATTGATGGGATTCTATTCAGAATTTTTTTAAATTTTAATTTATACAACTGTAGTTTACAAACTTTTGTCTTTATAGCCAAGTAAGTTATTTATGAAACATGAGTAGAGTAACAAAGCTTTTGCTTTCATAATTATGAGATTTGGATAACTTACAGCTATGTAGCGCTTTTCCATATAAGACGCCCACGCGACGATGTACTGTCCAATAGTTAATATAACCAAGAGAATCAGGGTCATCTCGGCCAGCCCCATCTTGCGGACGTGGCGGTAGTAATAGGCGGCGGACCTCCAATTTGGTAACCCATTTTTGAGAACATCATTGTACCTAAAGGCAACCAAAGATACAAATTAATATTATTTACCATGTATTTAAAAGTGTGTAAGGATTTGAATTTTTTTGAATATGCATCCATGAAGATAATCCTTCGATTCCTTTCTCTAATCTGCACCTAATGGTGCATAGGGCACTGGTACTGGTTCGCCAATTATAGTGTATCTAGGCAATTTACTTTATACAAATAGTGTTTTTCTGGGTTATTATGCCGTGTTTGTGGGCTTTGTGTTGCCGACGTTTTCGGTGCACATTGCAGTGTCCATCTTCAGGGCTGAATGTATGAGTGTAGTTTTTTGTGTGTTTAAATTGTGAGGAATTTGTACCGTGTCGCAGTCGGGCAATGTATGTGGTTAAGTGTGTGGTTAAGTGTGTGGAGTTTGTACCGTGGGCTTTGGAAGCACCGGGTACCATGAGGTTCGTAGTCGTAACCCATCGTCCCTGTTTATGTTATTAGGATGCTTGTATATTTCTATGGCTTCCTTTATTAAACGGGCTTGATGATTTTTGGGCTTTCCAAGGACATTTGGCTCAAATGAGAAATTTAGCCCTGTTTCTATGTAGTGCTCTGCAAGAGCTGATTTATCCGGGTAGCCCAACTTGCATGCACTCTTGTGCTCTTTTATTTCTTGTCATTATGTTTCTGGCAGTCTGCCCTATGTAGACTGTTTCACAGCTTTTGCAATTTAATTTATATACTCCATCTGTTTCAAGTGCGGTCCCGATCTTTTACTGATTTTAGTAAGTTTCTTACTTTTGTGGTCGTACCGAACACTGTCCTTATGTCCCGTTTCTTAAGCGTTTTTGCAATTCTATCCGTGACATTTTTGACATAGGAAGGAACGCTATTCTTTTATCCGTAATTAGCATCATCCATCTTGGAAATATTCTTTGGATTTGTTACCGACATTATTCTTCTTTTTTATATCCTTCTTTTCATTAGCCATTACTTTCTAATACTTTTGTCAGTATATTCAATTCCTCTTCTAGGTTACTTTCTTCACAAATACGTGTTGCCCTTCTGGCCAGCGTGTTTATGATGCCTAATTTTTGAGATGGGTGGTGATGTGAGGTAGCATGGAGATACCATGTGTGTGGGTTTTCTATACACCGTATGTCCCAGTCTGCCCTCTTCCTTTCTGCTTAATTTGACGTCTAGAAAAGATAGGCTTTTGTCCTCCTCTACTTCCATAGTAAACTGTATTGCCGGTGGAGATTTATTTTAGGTGGTCTAAAAACACTGTTAATCTTTCTGCACCATGATTCCAAATGACAAATACGTCATCTACGTATCGAAGCCATACTTTGGGTGCATATGGGGCTGTGTCCAAGGCCGTTTCTTCAAATGTCTCCATGAAAAAGTTTGCTAGAACCGGCGATTAAGGATTGCCCATAGCCACTCCTTCTAACTGTTTAAAAATTTCACTTTCAAAAGAAAAGTATCCATTTGTTAAGCAGTACTCAAATAAAGCGCACATGTCTTCACTAAAAATCTCTCTTATAAGTACCATTGCGTCATTCAGGGGCACATTCGTGAAAAGTGACACTACGTCAAAACTGACTAACTATATCATCCTTCTCAACTTTTAGCTCCTTTATTATATATCACGAAATGTGAAGAATCTCTGACAAATGAAGTGGTTTTTTCCCGTTTGTTTTTGGAGGAGACTTGCCAAGTATTGTGAGAGTTTGTATGTAGGAGCACCTATAGTGCTTATTTGGCCTCAAAGGAGTTAACCACATACATTGCCCGACTGCGACCACGGTACAAATTCCTCACAATTAAACACTCAAAAAAACTACACTCATACATTCAGCCCTGAAGATGGTTGTGTATTTTAAAAGTCAATGTGTTTGCAAAAGTTCTGGACGTCCTACTTGACTACTGTCCAGTATTGAAATGTCAGCAGTTTGCATCAGAACTACAGGCCGCGAGCTTGATTTGGGAAAACACACAACAGTAGGTAGTTTGTGTAATGCATATGCTTCGCATAAAAAACGTATAGATGTATGAACAAGATTTACAATAGTACTTAAGTAAGTTCACATATTAATAATGAAGATAAATCCTACTTTTCACGTTTCCCGGGATCTTTCAGTATATTGTACACAGAAACGAGATTTCTGAACTGAACATCTGCATCTGGAGCGTCGTTTTTGTCCGGGTGCAATTTCAAAGTAAGAGCTCGATATGCTATTCGAACTTCGGTCGAAGACGAATCCTAGAAATTAAAATGAGTTAAGAACACTTTTTATTTCAATACCCACCTGTTAACATCGAAAGTCAATGTAAAATAACCTGTGAAACGCCTAACAGCTCGTAGAAGTTTTTATCAACTTCTTCAACCACGTCAAATATTTCGAAATCGTCATTATCCCACGCGCTGACTTTGGCAACGAATACGAATATTAAAAAAAGGATGTTACAATTAATTCTAATTAAAGTAGACATTTCTAACACATTCGATTTAGACTCAAAAAAAGAAAAGCATAAATATTTAGGTTAGAAAAATGTAAACCGAGAAACGTCAAACCGGACCATACGTCAAACTACGTGTCGAGTGTTGCGCTCAACCGCTAAACTAAATTCCAAATTTCACGCAAGTAAGTACTGAGCTAATCAAAGTCCAATCGAGAAAAAATGAAGCAACTATTTCTTGTTGTCAACTGGGTTATTTTCATAGTTTATATAATAATTTATTATATTATTTTTGCTACCTAATTAAAAATTCTCTTGTTTTTTTCTGTTTTCAGAGCATGCCATACGAAGTCAAATGAGTCAGGTAGGCAGAGAGGATAGAACGCCATACCACTCTGCCCTGACATACTTCCTTTGCTTCCTCTACATTCATACATCTTCTCATGCACACACGCCAATCATTCCGACTTTTCACATGTCCACTTTCAAGTACTTGTCGTACTTGGTCATGCCATGTCTTTTTGTATTTTTTTAATAATATAAATACATAAATATACTGCTACTACTTTCCCATTTCTGCACCTGGTGGTGCATAGGGCACTGATTGTCGAATCCTACGTAGCTGGTGCTTTTTTTTAATTTCCTAGTTATAGATTTTGGTTGTTAAACATTCTAAAAATAATGAGGCGTGAGATGTATTTTGTAATAGTTACGAATGTTACGATACACCAAATTACTTTCGGTATTTCAGCAATGTAATTTATTTGTAGCAATGATGTGGTTGATTGAACACCTCGGTTTTATCCAAAAATCACCCAGCTATAAACGTGTGACTCGCGACACAAAAAGACAAGTTTTAAACTTTCATTTACATTATAAATGTATAAATCGTAGTTCGGCGCACACTGGTCCCGTTAAGCTTTTTAGTGGACAACCAAATTATTGAAAATCGATTTATAGCTTTGAATTAATTTATAAGAACAAACAACTGAGAAATGTTTTCATGATAAAAAAACGAAAAAAATGAAATCGATTCTTGGGAATAATAATTAAGCCCCCGCCGCGGTTCGCAAATTTGATGATTAGTGAAATCGCAACAAATAGCGTCACAATAATATGAATCTTATAAGATTAACTGCCTCCAAGCCAGCTCCCGTGCATCTTCCCAAGTCAGGTCTGATGAGTAGGTACACGTCTAAATAGCTATCAGTTTGGTGATAGAAGACGAAAATACCTAAATTATTCTGGGTTTCTAAGTTTTAAACAAAACTACTACTACTACTACAATCCCTTATCCGCACCCAATGGTGCATAGGGCACTGCGTTGGTACACCAATTGCAGTGTATCTAGATCATTTTATTACATGAACGCGGATGATCAGTCTTACGCTTCAGTACCAGTCCAAGGTATCAGACATGAAATATTAATATGAACATAAATATTTCATGTTGACCCCCTACGGAAATCGAACCTGCGACCTCATGTATAATATATATACATTTATCATATCACAATCATGCTCTCATGTAATAAAATCATAAAGATATACCTGTAGGTACACTGTGCTTGCATTAACCAATGCAGTGTGTAACCATTAGATACAAATAAAGAATGGAACAATGAGAAGGATCAATAAAAATATTATTAGGTACTTTATTTATTTTTAGAATTGTTACTCTCTTAAGCAATATATATACATATACCTAGTATATATATTATAAGTATTCCACTCTTTCTTATACCCTTATAGGGCTTATACCCGCTCGGACACCCCCTGCCCTCCTTAACCTCATCGCCCGGTACATGGCCCTCTTGGCGGCGTCTGTGCCGTCCTCGCTGTAGGAGCACACCGGATCTTCTCTTTCATGATCACTGCGGCTTATACCCGCTGGGACACTCCCTGCCTTCCTCCTTCAACCTCGTCGCCCGGTATCTGGCCCTCTTGGCGGCGTCTGTGCCCTCCTCGCTGTAGGAGCACACCAGATCTTCTCTCTCATGATCAGTGCGGCTTATACCCGCTGGGACACTCCCTGCCTTCCTCCTTCAACCTCGTCGCCCGGTATCTGGCCCTCTTGGCGGCGTCTGTGCCCTCCTCGCTGTAGGAGCACACCAGATCTTCTCTCTCATGATCAGTGCGGCTTATACCCGCTGGGACACTCCCTGCCTTCCTCCTTCAACCTCGTCGCCCGGTATCTGGCCCTCTTGGCGGCGTCTGTGCCCTCCTCGCTGTAGGAGCACACCAGATCTTCTCTCTCATGATCAGTGCGGCTTATACCCCGCTGGGACACTCCCTGCCTTCCTCCTTCAACCTCGTCGCCCGGTATCTGGCCCTCTTGGCGGCGTCTGTGCCCTCCTCGCTGTAGGAGCACACCAGATCTTCTCTCTCATGATCAGTGCGGCTTATACCCGCTGGGACACTCCTTGCCCTCCTCCTTCAACCTCATCGCCCGGTACTTGGCCCTACTTGGCCCTCCTCGCTGTAGGGGCACACCGGATCTTCTCTCTCATGATCAGTACGGCTTATACCCGCTGGGCTCTTTCAACCTCATCGCCCGGTACTTGGCCCTCTTGGCGGCGTCTGGGCCCTCCTCGCTGTAGGGGCACACCGGATCTTCTCTCTCATGATCAGTACGGCTTATACCCGCTGGGACACTCCCTGCCCTCCTCTTTCAACCTCATCGCCCGGTACTTGGCCCTCTTGGCGGCGTCTGGGCCCTCCTCGCTGTAGGGGCACACCGGATCTTCTCTCTCATGATCAGTACGGCTTATACCCGCTGGGACACTCCCTGCCCTCCTCTTTCAACCTCATCTCACTCGCCCGGCGGCTTGGGCCCTCTCGCTGTAGGGGGCATGATCAGTACGGCTTATCTGGGACACTCCCTGCCCTCCTCTTTCAACCCTCGCCCGGTACTTGGCCCTCTTGGCGGCGTCTGGGCCCTCCTCGCTGTAGGGGCACACCGGATCTTCTCTCTCATGATCAGTACGGCTTATACCCGCTGGGACACTCCCTGCCCTCCTCTTTCAACCTCATCGCCCGGTACTTGGCCCTCTTGGCGGCGTCTGGGCCCTCCTCGCTGTAGGGGCACACCGGATCTTCTCTCTCATGATCAGTACGGCTTATACCCGCTGGGACACTCCCCTGCCCTCCTCTTTCAACCTCATCGCCCGGTACTTGGCCCTCTTGGCGGCGTCTGGGCCCTCCTCGCTGTAGGGGCACACCGGATCTTCTCTCTCATGATCAGTACGGCTTATACCCGCTGGGACACTCCCTGCCCTCCTCTTTCAACCTCATCGCCCGGTACTTGGCCCTCTTGGCGGCGTCTGGGCCCTCCTCGCTGTAGGGGCACACCGGATCTTCTCTCTCATGATCAGTACGGCTTATACCCGCTGGGACACTCCCTGCCCTCCTCTTTCAACCTCATCGCCCGGTACTTGGCCCTCTTGGCGGCGTCTGGGCCCTCCTCGCTTGGATCTTCTCTCTCCAGTACGGCTTATACCCGCTGGGGGCGCCCTCCTCTTTCAACCTCATCGCGTACTTGGCCCTCCTGGCGGCGTCTGGGCCCTCCTCGCTGTAGGGCACACCGGATCTTCTCTCTCATGATCAGTACGGCTTATACCCGCTGGGACACTCCCTGCCCTCCTCTTTCAACCTCATCGCCCGGTACTTGGCCCTCTTGGCGGCGTCTGGGCCCTCCTCGCTGTAGGGGCACACCGGATCCTCTCTCTCATGATCAGTACGGCTTATACCCGCTGGGACACTCCCTGCCCTCCTCCTTCAACCTCATCGCGCTGGGGTACTTGGCCCTCTTGGCGGGTCTGGGCCCTCCTCGCTGTAGGGGCACACCCCTCCTCGATCAGTACGGTTGGGGCCCTCCTCCTTCAACACATCGCGCGGTACTTGGCCCTCTTGGCGGCCTGGGCCCTCCTCGCTGTTGGGAACTTCTCTCTGGCGACCAAGTAACACACACACAAGCACGCCAACGCCAAGAGTATACCCAGAGTGTTCATTGTCCATCCCTCATCGGTGCCGCTTTCGTAGTACGACCTGAAAAATAAGACTCACTTTTAGTTTAGGAATTACAGCTGCACCTCAGACCAGCAAAAATTTTGCGTTTACAGAATGTATTTCCAATTTATTGACCAGTCACATAATATATTATGTGAAGCTTTACATATTATGTAGTTTCCAAAAAATAGCACGTACCGAATATATTTTACATTGTAAATATTTTCTAAGGAAATACACGCTGAGTACCTAACATTTTTTAAATGCATGAATTTTAAATTTACGGAAAGTCTTCGTTTTTGGCGGTTTTCTTTATATTTTTCAGGATAACTAAAGGTGGCAGCAAAGAATAAATGAGTTTTAATGAAAAACCACATCAGTATGTTTTTATGCTATAAAAAAAAACATTTCACAACCACATTTAGTGTATGCTGCTAACTTAGTTTCGTGTTAGAAGTAAAGTTAGTCTAGGGCAAAACACTTTTTTTTCTAACCTCAGTACTCCTCCTAAATATTTTTTTCCTCCATTATTTGTGGCTCTATAATCGCAGAAACCACGTCAATCTTCTAAATATACCTAATGCTTATTTAGTTTAGTCAATATTCAGGTCGGATTTTAATGATGGTTTCTTTAAAATACCTTAGCATATTTTATATCTATATAATATATCATCTATACACACAATATTATAGATACGATTGACAAACCTGAAAGTGTAAAGAGACCTCTCAGAGAGACCGGTGATGCAAGTCGAAACACCCAGTACGTATGTTATAATCCCAACTCCGGAGTGCAAGGGTAACATCTTCACACGGAATCTTCTGCCGGATTTAGTCTTCAGTATTAGGCTAAAAACCACATAAACTACCGCCGCAAACGCCAACTGTACAAGTGAAAACATTTTACAATTATTACAGAAAATAAACGTACAGAAAGCGAATTCATGCAAGAGTTAAAAAAAACGAACTATCTCAATAGTGATAGCACGGGTTACATTGATCAGCTGTGTAGTCACAGCGACATGGGGGAAGCCCTTCTGGATGCCTCCTGGTGAGAGACTCTGGATGTCTCCTGGTGAGAGACTCTGGATGTCTCCTGGTGAGAGACACTGGATGCCGTCGTTACTAAGCTGATCAGCTTTGTTAAATTGGGTACTTCCTAGAGATCGAGATCCTTCGATCTATTGAACCACTAATTCCTCCCCGCCTCTGTCCAGGCGCGTGTATATATCTACCAGAGAAGTAACTGTTGCAAGAACCTACCTGGAAGAAGAGCAGCGTCAGTGTCAAGATGGCCATCCAGCTGTGTAGGGAGTAGAAGTGCGGGATGGGAGGCTTGTTGAGCGCGTGGTATCTGTAGGCCACCGCGGCGCCCGCCAGGACGAAGGGGACCATCACGCCCATGCTCACCAAGTGGAACAGCTTCACGAACAGGCGGCTGCATGGACTGAGCAATCGGAACTGCAGCATGCCTAATAATAATCAAATATTCCGATCACTAAAAGGCCACTAACTGCAAAAACCAAAATATTGTCTACGAGCAAAAAACGTGAACATTTTTGCTAGAAGCTGTGAAGACTTGAATTTTTCTTGAAATGTATTTTTTAAACTGCATTTTTATTTGAATTTTTATTTTTCGAACATCCTGTACATTCCAAAATAATGGACAATGGACTAAACGGAGCTTGCAGAAGCTTCGTGCTTGCGGGTCCAACGTCCCGCGATATCCATTTTAAATCTTAAAAAACATAAACACAATCATAAAAATTGTAACATTTTACGCTTTCTTGAGATCTTTTTTTTTTTTTTTTTTTTTTTTTTTTTTTTTTTTTTCCCCCCTTATCCGCACCCAATGGTGCATAGGGCACTGCATTGGTACACCAAGTGCAGTGTATCTTGATCATTTTATTACATGAAGGCAAGATGATCAGTCTTACGCTTTAGTACCAGTCCAAGGTATCACACATGAAATATTAATATGAAAATCACATGTAAATAAATATTTCATGTTGACCCCCTACGGGAATTGAACCCGCGACCTCAGGCACGGTAGCCAAATGCGCTACCACTATGCTATGAGGCGGACAATCATCTTGAGATCATAGGGCCTTTAAACTAATTATATTAGATGTGTTCAATGTTCCAATTGTATTTAAAACCAAATGAAACAAAAAAAAAACGTCTCCTGTAAAATTTGTCCAGGTCCGTTGGACCTTTAAGCACTGGAACGACGAGAGGTTACTCATTGCAGTAACTTCATTACCAGCTTGATAATATTTACCACTAACTCACCAAGTCCCCCGATACACACAAAGCCTGTAACCATCAAAATGGGGTGTAAGTTGAACATCTTGTCGTTGGTTTCCTGCCAGGAGCAGCCGCCACGGAAGTAGTAAATCCAGAAAAAGACGAACGCCAAGGAGGACGCTATCATCACCAGGGCCAGAGACGACACCAGCGTGAACTCCACCCAGTAGTAACAGTTCCAGCGGGTGTTATCGCATAACCCGTGACGCAGGCTACAAAACCATAACACGTTATTGAAACATCATTGTCCACATAGATAGTCACGAAACGAGGGCAGCTTTCGAGATTTAAAGAAGCTATCACATGCATATATAAGTATATACATAAATATGTAATCTGGTAACAATAGTGAAAGCAAAAAAATGATAAGCTTTGATAAGCTGATAAGATAAGATAAGTAAATATTGATATATAAGTGGCCTTTCTTTGTATACATGGTGTAACAAAACTCGATGTACAAGCGGGAAACCAGTGAATCAACTTAATATTTGGAGTCGATTTTGTAGAAATTTTTTTTAAATTTGACCCAATCTAAAACCTTATATTTTATTTGTTATTTTAGATTAGACTAGATTACGAAGAATTTTCCATTTCTTATTTTTTTATATAAATCATTTATTGAAAATTTGTAGGCGTAAAAGTTGAAAGAAAAAAGAATTTACTATTAAAAAGTAACTAAAGGTATAATCATGTAATAAATTATCAATAATATTCACTGTACTTAGTGTACCGATGCAGTGCCCTATGCACTATGTGCTGATAAAGGGGAGTAAACGCAGTAGTATAAAGGTATAGTATAAAATATTATATTTAAAATGTGTTATATAAAAAGCATCTCTATTTTTAGCGCGACGTAAAAAAGTGAAACCGAAAGTATCCGAATACACACACTTCATTACACATTACACACCCTCACTACATTACATATCCACTTCATTACACACCTACACTACATTACATATCCACTTCATTACACACCTACATAATTATAATATTATTATTTTTTTTTACCTGTATCGTGAAAATTATAGGTTGGCCATGGCATTATGCTATGTAAGAAAAATATATTATTATTTACCTACTCAAAATTACCTGTTCCACCATCCTTTCGATAATTTATGCTTTTTAGAAATTTTTTCTATAGCCACAGAGCGTTTACTTTTTTTTTTCGATTCTAATCTCATTTTCTTCTCCCGCGCTATGGTATTTTTGTGAAAGACTCTGGTAACGCGCCTGCTCTTGCCATCTTTCCCAAGCTTATAGGTGAAAAGGAGCCCCCTCCACCCTTCTAGTCGGTGAATATCCTCTTCACCAGTACATCCAATAGTGGCGGTACTGGGTAAAATATCGACAGGCAAAGGTTCAATAATATCATTTGCATTTGGAGATATTTTCTTTGCAACTTTTGGAGGGTTTTTTCTAGGCGGATCAACCATTATTATCTTTGGTGGGGGCTTTTCGGGTGATGGCTCACGGCGAGTTCTCTTTTGAGGTGTTATTTGCTTATGGCGCCGAGTTGGGTTTTGGGGAGCTTCTGGACGGCGTATTAGTATAAAGGGTTTTGAGTCACGGGGTGCTGGCCTATGAGCTGTTGGGGTAGGGGGTGGTGGCTCACGGACTATTGGGGTGGGGGTTGGTAGCTCACGGACTATTACTAAGGAAGAGTGTCCTTTCTCGCGGACTTTTGGGGAATATGCTGGCTCACGCGGCGTTGGTTCGGGGGGTGCTGGTTCACGTAGTATTATGACGCGGTGTGGTGGCTCACGCGGTGATGCGAGACGGTGTGCTGGTTCACTTAATGTTGCGACTCGGGGTGCTGGTTCAGGGGGTGTTGGGACACGGGCAGGAAGCTCACGGGGTACCGGTTCAGGGCGGGGAGTTGGGGCACGGGGTGCCGGCTCAGGGCGGGGTGTTGGGACTCTAAGTGCCGGTTCAGGGCGGGGAGTTGGGACACGGGGTGCCGGCTCAGGGCGGGGTGTTGGGACTCTGGGTGCCGGTTCAGGGCGGGGAGTTGGGACACGGGGTGCCGGCTCAGGGCGGGGTGTTGGGACACGGGGTACTGGTTCAGGGCGGGGAGTTGGGACACGGGGTGCCAGCTCAGGGGGCGGGGTGTTGGGACACGGGGTACTGGTTCAGGGCGGGGTGTTGGGACACGGGGTACCGGTTCAGGGCGGGGAGTTGGGACACGGGGTGCCGGTTCAGGGAGGGGTGTTGGGACTCGGGGTACCGGTTCAAGGCGGGGAGTTGGGACACGGGGTGCCGGTTCAGGGCGCGGTGTTGGGACACGGGGTGCCGGTTCAGGGCGGGGTGCTGGCTCAGGGCGGGGTGGTGGCTCACGGGGTGGCGACTCACGGGGTTTCGATACAGGTAAGGGAACCGGTGACGGAAGAGGCGAAGAACGTCTAGGTGCTGGGGTTGGCGATGGTTCAGGTAATGCAAGAGACGATGATGAGCTCGGTACTGGTTGAAGCGATCTAATTGGTTTTTTAGGGGTTTTGGGGGCGGACGTACTATCGGTTGGATCGATCCTGATGGTTCTTGTAGTGTTTGCGGTATTGATTTCCTTGGAGATGGTTCACGGTCTTGGCTACCACCTTGCACAGGAGGTGGAAAGCAAACGTGACGATTTGTTAGTGCACTTTCTAAGTTGTTATCAGCTTGACCAACTGCGAGACGGCGGAACAACAGTAAACAAATTTCTAACAGTCTTGCTGCCATTTCAGGCAACAATTTATGGGAGAGATACTACTACGCTTCGTTTCATTTAACTAAACTTTAATCATTTTTCAAAATAAATTGTTTATAATGTCAACAGATTTCATTCTATTGTTTATTTATTTATCTTCGGACTATTTCTATTTTTAAATTGTCTCCAAAATAGACTATGTGTATTTTTTCTTTAACAGACTAAAATCTTTTCATTTGTCAGTACTTACCATTAAGAGTAACTGCATTCAAAATATCTATATTTATAAAACAGTACATTTTCAACCTTATTTTGCCCACCGCGCCCACATTGAGATTTTTTTTTCTCACTTTCTCACAGAAAAAAAAAGATTTGCCTACTAGGTATCTGTCACAAATGTGAAGCAGCTATTGCCACGATTATATTTAAACGAATAATTACACTGCAATATTATATTTTTTATTTTTATTTACCAACGTTGCTAAAGCACTAAATCCACGTTCAGCTAAATAATAAAAGTAAAAATGGACATGATGCCGTATCCCTCCCTGGTGCAGTATTGATGATGATGTATGCCTTCAATATAATTTGTTTAATTGATTTTTTAGTCAGGTTTATTAATTTTTAGTCGCTAATCGGTATTAAAAAATTCAATATTTGGTAGGTACCTACTTTTGCAAGTGAAATTTTACTAAATGTAATGGCGTCGCACAGTGGGCGCGCATGCGCAGCCGCCACTGCATTCACAGTACACCAGAAATAGAAATAATGTTAGAATTGTATAATTCTTATTTAGTTCTAGTTAAATATGAAGAAAACAATCTCAATAATTTGTATGTTTGGAATACAAACTACATTTCCTGCTGAGGTGAGCATTAACCGTTTATTACAACAATAGTTAAGTTGTCTTTTTACTATGGTACCTAATAAACATTTTTTTTATTTCGCTATCTGTAAATTTTCATGTAAAACGTTATTTATTTTAACTTAAACCCACGTATGGTAGTTAAAATTTTTTTTTAACACTATTTTCAATGATTTTAGAGAGTACTCTCTATGTTGATGTATAATTTCGGAACAAAATGCAATGCACATTTTTTTACAACCGATCTTATAAAATCATCACAAATTCATGATAACGCTCATAGATTTTTTACATTTATTCATTTATTTGTCACACCAATCTCCACCTATTTTTTCATGTTTAATATATTACCACTTTTCTTGGTAATTATTTCTTTAGCTGTTTACACACTCGAACATCCAAAGTTCAAGCATTAGTTGGGTTCATTAAAACATAACGTAGCATTGCACGGATGCATGAGTTCATTTATAAACTAGTTTCAGTAATAGTTATCGTGTTTACTTTTTCTAAAAATAAGCCTTCAGGTCTGGCAGGAAGTATCGATCGGCGAGGGTGTACAGTAGGTACTTACTGTAGTACAGGACGTCAGGGAGGGCACCTCCTCCCCAAGCCACCCGCCATAGATTACCACCCACTCTCGTGTGACAGACGCGGTGGCGCCAGACTTGGACAAGTTTAACCATAGTGTGATATTTGTTCTTCTTTCGTTCAACACCCTATTTTTTGTCATCATTCTTACATCATATTGTCATCGATCATCTTCTTGGTGTTTTTTCTATTTACATTGCCTTATTGCTAAAAACTGCGGGAAACGTAAAAAAAATTCCAACGGTTTATTTTTATGCTTATATTATATCTATATTATCTATATTATATCTATGCTATTATTATATCGTGGGTATACTGGCAAAAAACGTTAACTCGAAAATGTGCTGTTTTGACTTAATGATGCAGTATTATTCCGTTTTTTAAGCTCTACAAAAATAAAGAAAAAAAAACCAAATTTAAATAACTCTCACAACGACGGTTTTTTGTGAGAGAACCTTAAATCACTTTACTTTCTTTTTCTTAATTTTTTTTTTTTTATATATATGAAAAATGAAATACTTACATTAAAAATTATTTTTAAAAGCTCATAATGCGATTAAATAAAAAGTGCAAAATTTAAAAAAAAACTCAAATGTTTGATTTCTCAAAACAATGGGTTTTTTGCCAGAATACCTACCCACGATATTTTTTAAACTGCTTATGGTCAGTTAAATTAAAAAGAGTACCTAATAATAATTATGAATAGTTTAATTACTTTTTTTTAAAAATAATATAGGTTAAGTAATAAATAGTAGGCAGATAGTAGGCAAATAATTAGTAGGCAAATAAAAATTATCACGCAAAATGTTGTTGGAATGAAACAGTGAACACGCTCAGTTCCTACCCATTTAGTTCTATGGTTTATTCATCTTCTACTTTATCTATGTAATAACTTTATCTGTGCAATAAACGTACTCAAGAGACAAGTACAACATTTATAAATCTTATATTGTGTTTTACTAAATCTCGTTATAAGCATCAAGTCCAACAGGTTATGGGCCCAGGAGGATACTGCATGCATGTCTCTGAATGATGCGCTAAAAAAAAATTTCGTAAAAAACACGTAGTTCAAAAAAAAAAAAAAGAAAGAAAAAAAAACAAAAAAATGTGCTTTTAGTGAAAAGTGAGGTTATTTTTTTTTTTTTTTCGCGTTTTTTCAACATGGCCAAAGCAAATTCATACATTGTTGAACCATTAAAAAAAAACAACTATGACACGTGGAAAGTACAAGCCCAAGCTGTACTAATCAAAAACGGGCTATGGAACTATGTCTGCGGAAAAATAAAACGAGAGGGAAATTCTAGTGAAATTTTATTATTCGAAGAACAAGAATTACTTGCCAGATCAGACCTTATACTAATGATTTCGCCATCTGAATTACGACAAGTAAAAAAATGTCGCTACATCAAAAGAGTTGTGGAATACATTAGAAAATATATACGAAAGTAAAGGTCCAGCCAGAAGGCAACTTTATTAAAAAGGTTAATTTTTAAAAAAAGGCATATGAAAATACAAATATGAGAGACCACCTGAATGAGTACATGGACACTGTTGATAAATTATCAAATATGGACATCAACATACATAATGATCTTCTCAGCATTATGATGCTGTACAGTCTTCCTCCTTCTTTAGAAAATTTTAGGATTGCTATCGAATCAAGAGATACATTGCCCAGCCCAAAGAGCTGAAAATTAAAATCCTAGAAGAGACAGAGGCAAGAGGGTCAAATCAAGTTTTGGACGAAAAAGTTATGTTTGTAAATAAATCCAAAAATAAAAAATATATTAAAATGTGGACACTGCAAAAAGACAGGACATTTGATAAAAAATTGCTGGTTTAAAAACAAGGATTTGGATAAAAAGACTAATAATACTTCATATAATAAGTTCCATAAAAACCTCTACACAAACGTTTGTTTGTCGACACCTGAAGTTGAAAAATGGATACTAACAAATGGTGCCTCGATAGTGGGTGCACTGCACATATGTGTTATGATAAAAATATGTTCGACAAATATTGTCAGCACAGACAAAAACATTTTAAAATTAGCTTCGTCCGATAAATATGAAAATATCAGTGGCAAAGGAAAAGTTACATTCAACTCCTATAAAAATGTAACGATAAGCTTGTGGGAAACATTATACATTCCCCGGCCTGTCAACGAACTTGATATCAGTGAGAAAATTAACCGAAAAGGGATGTAAAGTTTATTTTTACGAAAAATATCGCTATTGTATACGATAAAAAAAATGTGTAAAGATTATGGAGGCAAACAAGGAAAATGATCTTTACTATGTGAGCGTTGAATTGAAACTGAATGAAGAAAAATCTTTTTTATTCGAATAATTCAAGCCAATTATATAAATGGCACCTCAACTTAGGCCACATAAACGAAAATGACTTGAAATCAGCGTATATAAATAAATCAGTAAGAGGATTAAATATAAATGAAAACGAAAAGTTAGATTGTGAAATTTGCATACAAGGGAAAATGTCACAACTACCATTTAAATCTACAAATAATAACTGCAGAGTTCGCGAAGCATTGGAAATAGTGCACAGCGACGTCTGCGGACCTATGCCAGTAGATAGTCTAGGAGGCAGCAGATATTTTGTTACTTTCATCGATGAATACAGCCGCTACTGCAAAGTATATTTTCTGAAACAAAAAAGTGAGGTATTGAATAAATTTAAAGAATTTTAAAAGTGAAGCTGAAAATTTCACAAATAAAAAAAATTAAATACTTACAATCAGATAATGGGACCGAGTATATTAATTATGAATTTGAAAACTACCTAAAAATAAATGGTATAGTAAGAAGATTGTCAGTCCCTTATACGCCGCAACAAAACGGTACATCTGAGAGAAAAAAACAGAACTTTATTAGATAAAGCTCGCTGCATGTTAATTCAATCAAAGCTATCAGAAAGTTTTTGGGCTGAAGCTATATTAAATGCAAAATTATGTAACAAACAGGACTCCAACAAAAAATACAAATTACAAAACTCCATTCGAGTTGTGGGTTGGACATATACCATCAGTTACGCACATGCACTGTTTTTGGAGAAAAAATATATTCCCTAAATAAAGGACTAAAGAAAAAATTCTCAAATAGAGCTGAAGAAGGAATTTTTCTTGGCTATTCTGAAACCAGTAAAGCTTTTAGAATTTGGTTACCAAAAACAAAATAAATTGAAAATTACAAGAGATGTTAAAACAGTAAATAAAAATGTACTATGAAAAAAATTCTACAAAAAAATGAATATTTAAACATTGAAAATGTAAAACCAAGCGAACAAGAGGAAATAAGGAATGAAAACATAGATGAAAATGAAAACATAAATATTCCTTTTCAGTTTTCTTCTTCTCAGCAGCCAACTAATCATCCAGACATAAGTACTGACGAGGAAGTTGAATTTGATGATGAACCGCAAGCATCTACATCTACTCAAACACAAAGTGCTTCAAGACCACAAAGAGAGAGAAGACCTCCTCAACGGTTTCAAAACTATGTTTCACACTTATGTGATCATGAAAATTATGATGAAAATGGCATGGAGTGGAAACAACCCATTAAAGAAGAAATTAAATCCCTTATACTGAATGACACATGGAAAATCATAGAGAAGGAAAATGATAACAAAAACATTGTTTCGTGTAAAATGGTTTTTTAAAAGAAAAAATAGGATCCGACGGACAAATAGAGAGAAAAAAGGCGAGGTTAGTAGCCCGCGGTTTCTCACAAATATGTGGCATTGATTATAATGAAACATTTGCTCCCCGTCACTAAACTTAAATCAATAAGATCCATTTTGGCCATGGCTGTAGAACAAAATTTAAAAATCATCCAATTAGACGTAAAAACGGCGTACCTAAATGGTGAATTGAAAGAAGAGATATTCATGGAAAAACCAAAAAATTTAGAAAAATATCTATGTGACATTATGGTTGAAGAAAGTACAAAAGAAGAATACCACTTTATATATCAAGACTCGAAATATGCTAGAAGATATTCGAAAACCTGGAAAAGAAAAAGTTTGCAAATTAATAAAAGCGATATATGGCTTAAAACAATCCGGAAGGGAGTGGTTTAATAAACTTAGTAATACTTTAAAGGACATGGGTTTTTATACCATCCACCGCAGATCCTTGTGTTTATATATACACAAAAGGGGGAGATAAAATTATTATCAACATATACGTAGACGATTTGATAATTACATATTCAAATGAAAAACAAATGAAAATGATAAAAGAAACTCTTATGAAAAAATTTGAAATGAAAGATTTAGGTGCATTAAAATACTGTTTAGGTATTAATTTTGAATGTCAAGAAAACCAAATTCTTGCAAGTCAAAAGCATTATATAGAAAGTTTACTTAAAAAGTTTAATATGGAAGATTGTAATACTGCAAATACACCTATGATACATGGATTGAAGCTAGAAAAAACACCAATTACAACTGAATTACCCCTATCAAAATCTTATAGGATCTTTAATGTACCTAGCTATAGCAACCAGACCAGATATAATGTATTCCACGTGTTACTTAAGTCAATTTAATAATAATTACAATGAAGAACATTTCAAATGTGCAAAACGAGTGTTACGTTATTTGAAGAATGAAAACCAAAAACTTGTGTTTGACATATAAGAAAAAATAACTTACCTTTACAAGGCTTCTCTGATGCAGATTGGGCCAGTTGTGAAATCGACCGCAGATCTTTCACTGGATACTGTTTCAAGTATGGTGGTGCTATGGTCACTTGGGAATCAAGGAAGCAAAGAACAATAGCACTCTCAACAGCTGAAGCTGAGTACATGGCACTGACGGAAACGGCTAAAGAAGCTATAAATTTAAAACAGCTTTTTACTGATATAGGAATTCATACAGAAAAAAAATAACCATATACAATGACAACCAAGCCGCTCAGCACTTGGCGAAAACCCCATCATAAATCGAAAGAGCAAGCATATCAACATAAGGGAACACTTCATAAAGGAAGTTGTGGAACAGGAAGTAGTGGAGCTCACCTACAAGGGCAGCAAAAACCTCGAAGCAGATATATTTACAAAGGCGCTCCCACACCCAAGACACGAAGTGGCCGCTGAAGAGCTTGGCCTAGTGGTATACGACGAATACTAAGCGTGAGGGGGAGTGTTGGAATGAAACAGTGAACACGCTCAGTTCCTACCCATTTAGTTCTATGGTTTTTATTCATCTTCTACTTTTATCTATGTAATAACTTTATCTGTGCAATAAACGTACTCAAGAGACAAGTACAACATTTATAAATCTTATATTTGTGTTTTACTAAATCTCGTTATAAGCATCAAGTCCAACAAATGTACGCAGGGCTAGATATACCTAGCTATACACATTACACATAGTAACAAAACTCGTAGTACAACCCGAAAACTGGTGAATCTACATCATATTTGGAGTCGAATTTCATACGACTCCAAATTTGACATAAAATTTTGATTTGAAAATCTGCGTGATTTGGTACTTCAAAAAACTTTAAAAATAAATTGGCTCTAGGATGCTTTAGGATCATAATATAATATACTGAAAAAAGGAAAAACTTTTGGAATGTAAAGGGCAGAGTTAATTTGTTTGAGCGTAGTATGTTTGGTGGACAGGTGTGGGGCAATGAGTGCGCGGACGGGCACCGCTGCGGGGCGCCGTACGAGTGCTGCCCCGCGGGCTGCTGCCTGCCGCCCCTGTCCCCGCCGCCACCGCACCAGATCCACTACTTCAACTTCAGCACCCCCATGAAGTACTATCTGGGGTGAGTCAGATTCTTATTTAATCACAACATAAACAGTAATACATATATGGAGCACTCTCTCTCCCTGCACACAGAATGCGGATGTCTCTGGCAGGGCTGGACAGTTCATCACATCATCATCATACCATATCCGCTCCCTATGTGGAGCTTATGGAATCCACAAACTGCCTCCAGGCCAAGCGATCGGCCGCCAGCTCTGACGCAAACTGCCGACGAATTGTCAACAGTGGACGACCGGGACGCCGAGAACCTGATGCCTTGTAAAATAGGGCATGGTTAAAGCATCTCGGGAGGCATACGTAGTATATGGCCTAGCCAGCCGAAACGCCTTCGCCGGATGACAGTAGATACCAAGGGTTGCTGCGTCCGTTGCCTCACCTCTGTGTTCCTTACAAAGTCAAACCACCGCACACCTAAAATTCTTCTAAGACACCTATTCTCAAAACTCAGAAGTCTGCTGTCTTGAGCCCTAGTTAGGTGCCACGATTCGCAGCCATAGAGAAGAACAGGTGTGATTGAATTTTATTTTAACCGAGTAAATATCCGATCTCCAGACAGCTTTCATACTGTTGAATGCGGCGCCCGCTACTCCAAGCCGCACTCCCAGTTCTTTCACATAATAATAATAACTGCCGGATAATACATGTAGCGCTCCTTCTCCCTGCCCAGGATGCTGATGTCCCTGGCGGTGGTGGTGCTGACGCTGGCGTGGTGCTGCCGCCTGCGCCAGCAGGTGCCCCACTGGGGCTGGCGTTGCCGGGGCCGCCAGCAGCGCTCCCCGGACTCGGACAGCGCGGGCTCGTGTTACTACCCGCCCCCAGTACAGCCGCTGCGGCTCCCTCTGCAGGGCCTCGGTGCAACCCGCACCACCTCCTTATAATGAGGTAAATAACAGCAATACTTTCAAGAGCTACGTATCCAGGACCTTATTTATTTAATTTTTAAACGGCCACAAGGGCTTGGAAAGTTGGTTATATTTAAATACTCAAGTGTTTTAGATTTTTTTAGTGAGCAGAAACAATAGAATTAATTTTTGTTTACATTTTATTAAAGTTTCTTATTCTTAAATTCCACCAATAAATGTTTTAATTTTTGTTGCACAGTCATTAAAAATGTATTCATTTCAAAGGTTGTTGTAAATATAAAAATTTAGGTAAGTATCAAAAATCAGATTATAATTATTTTTTTTAATGTTTATTTTAATACTTGGTGTGGGGCATGTCCCTTTTGCCCTTGTTGAGTTACTGCCCCTGATACTCTCTGTTGAAAAAGAAACTTACTTTTCCCATGGCTTTGGCCAAATATGTGTGATCCCTTTCTATCTCATTTATATTTCTCCAATGTATTTCTCAGGCAAATTTTGTCGGCCCGACCTGACCAAGACTAAGTGAGATACTAATAGTACAATATCATTTTGATGCCTGTACAAACACACATTTTATGAAACTTACCGCTTTGATTTCAGGTTACATCGAAACCTGACTTATATCCGATGGTAATATATCTCGGGCCAGATAAAGGAGATGGAGATTTGATGGTTCAGTACTTCAAGAACTATATAGTTAGACCAACTGGTAAGTAACACCTGTCCACATTCATTAATTGATATATCTAATAAGACATCACTTTATTTTTAAAAAATTCTCAAGAGATTTTGATAACTCGTAGAAACATAATTTTTGAAAGTAGCTATGTACTGTACCTATACATAAATCATGATGTGATGTGACGGAGATCAATTTGAAATATTATATAATAACCATTATCCATAAATATCAACATATTTGTATTTTTTTAATCTTTATGTGCGACTTCCTGACAAGTCAATATCAGGTATTGCAGAAGTTGCTTCATGGCACAGGCCAAGGCTTCAAGCAAATAATTTAATTTAAAAACAAATTGATTCAAAAGAAATCAACGTGCTCAAATGACTTCATCCGCTTATCATTATTTTGAGTTTGTTTATACGGCTTCAATATACTATAAGCCAAATACTACTCGCAAAACGTCACCCTCTACATTCTGTCTCAATGTCAATTCATTTGTTGTGGGCGACAGATGTGTTTAAATTTCTCGTAGAAATAGTGTCAATTCTTAAAATCTTAATTTTTATCAAAATGGAGCCGGTCAAAAATGAAATTAAGAAGCACGGTGGAGTGGTTCGGCTAATGAAACTAAATGTCACCCAGGTCAGCATATTTCTTGGCGTGAAGAAAACTGTATTTCTAAAAGAATGATTTAATCTAAAGCCGAGCTCTATGAATGAAAAATTTGCAAAACAAAATGGCGTCATCCAATAATAAGTTCCTTGCCAAAATATAATACCAATTAACAAATTAATCTGTTTTTTATTTTCTAGGCTCTTTATCAGCGACGAGTACTATCGACTCTCTCAGCTCCAGTTTCATATGCAACACAGCGAATGAGGTATGTAGGCTAAATCATTAAAAAAAAAAAAATCACTTAATATACATAGTTATGTTAGGTTGTATTTGTCTAAATTCTGTTTGTCAGGTCAAGAATATTCCTGTAAACTGTAAACACTTATCACTGCGTGATCATCATATGAACGCGTTCAAAATTAGGTCACGGTACCCATTTTAGTACCCGGCGCGGATCTACATTAAAATGCTGGACTGCAAAAAAAAATCTTTCCATTTATTAAGCATGATATTTTTAAGATTTGGTGTCTTTGAATATCAGATATAAAGCAGAAAAATTATGGATGTTTCATTTTTTTGCAAATTTAATTGGGTTTTACAATAAATACGATCGGTGGTAGGTAACCATATAAGTAGTATTAGTTATAAATGGAGAGTGCTGCCATAAAATCAATAACATCAAATCCTTAATATAATTTTCTTGCAGGCAAATTCAATCATCCCGCCTCCCTACTCGTGTGCAGGAAGCGTGGACTGGCCCCCGACGCAGCGACAAGCTCTCCTACGATCAGTTTCTTCAGTGAGCTGCCACCAAGTCCCCCAGACTACCGCCAGCCACCACAGTACTTGTCCCCAGCCGCACTCCGCACACTACCCTACTGGGGCACACTCTCCCGCAGCCCACAACTCTTCACATACTCAGTCTACTGCTAAGGCACCTTTGGCTCATTCAATATCCGTACCCAATGATAGATTATACGCAACTAATAGCCAAACTTCGAAAAGATATTCGGCGGAATCTAACGAAGATGTGTACGAGGTGAACTGTGATCACGCTACCCCATCAAGAGGGCAGCCTTCAATTAATGTACGTACAAATAATGACAACGAAAATTACATGAGAAATAATTACAAAAGGTATCCGGAATCAAGATCATCACGGGTACAAATAAATAAATTCTATACAGAAGGATCTAATGATTCCAACGACGAAAACTTACAGTTAAGTGCGGCCATTTATGCTTATGACGCGAGTCAGGAGTCTAGTAGATTAAAGGGTAAAATCAGAAATGATGCACCCGAGGACTATCAAACATCTAGCACACAAGATAATGACAGAGATAATTATAACATTGGAGAGAGTTTGTGCGATAAAGCATCTGCTTTCAACCTGAACAGTTTGGAAGAAAACAATTTTTGTTCATTCTTATCTCAATCCATTGTTGGTGGAAACACAAATGACAATATTTCCAGTGATTATAGTAATTTTGCCAAAAACCTAAACAACTCCGTATCTAAAGATGAGATGCACAGGATGTACAGCGTGGGAGGTTCCATGACGGGTTCCGACATCAGCAGTTTGGCCAATCTCGGAACTCCCGACTCTCCCCCGAGAGCGACGAGCCCTACATCGGAGTTCAAGGATCTCATGGACAAGATACACCAACTACCTAATGATAACGAAGACGAGTCTTTCAACGCCGATCAGACAAATGAAGAAACCAATTTTGCCAATGACGTAAAAGAAATGAAGAGCTATTTTAGTAAAAGTCGTAAAAATAGTTTGTACATGCCGTTGAATTTAACTCCTAAGAACTTTCACCCGGGTAAAATTTCTCCAAGTTCCAATTCAGGATTCAAACGACAATTCTCAAGAAAGAGTTGGCTATCGCGGTCCGCTCCGACAACTCCTTGCGGCAGTGGATTTTGTGCCAAATATATTAACATTCAGCCAACGCAGCGGAGCCTCGGGTTCTGGGAGGAGTTCTCGGCTAAGTAAGGGAGACGGCGCCGACGGCAGCCCGCTCCTCACGGAGCTCGATGCGTCGGGAGATGAGGCGGAACATAAACTGCTTGTGTTTCTTCAGTGCGTAAGACTGTAGTGCGAATGTTTGTAGTTTTATGGTTTATCGGAAATTAAATAATGTTACGCATTTTAAATGTTTGTTTTAAGGACCATGTTATGAAGAAAGCCTTAAAAAAAAAATTGTAAAGTGATAAATATTGTATAAATGTTCTTTTATTAAAATTTTGATAAGCATGAATGTTACGATTAGCTCTCACGCATTTTTAATAATTTGACTGTTGCCACAAAACGCTTGTACATTATGACTTGAAACTAGAATTCGCTCCATAACTGTTCCTCCACCTTACTACAGCTACAGTATGGATTGTGGGCACTCCAAGGATAATCACTATTTCCTGAGAAGGCCTACACTGGCCTACACTATACTGGCCTACAGTATGCGCTTCATTTTCTTTGTAAATATAATATTCAAATATACTAAATGAAAACATTGCATGAGAATTATTTTAACACCACCTTCATAAAAAAATAGTATCATGATGTTAGGAATAAAATCCAATGTTCTATTATATATCTTCGCTGTGAAATCAAACCGGCATATTTGCAGAATGGACATTTTTTTCACCAGAGCACTTTAAAGTTTTTGCAAGAGATTTTGTACTGCTATTTTTTTTTAAATTCAGATTCCTATAATGTACGGATTTGTCAAATTTTATTATAAACGGTAAATAGCAGTACAAAGCTCATGCGAAAACTTTAAAGCGCTCTGGTGAAAAATGTCCATTCTGCATAAATATATGCCGGTTTGATTTCACAGCAACGAAATTTTGTATCGGTCATATTTAGGTAAAAGAACATTTTTTTATACTTTTTATGTATTTTATCAATATTTTTAGTAATTTCACATATTCACTAAGGGCCGGTTGCTTCAGGTCAGGTCAACTAAGTATCCGTCAAATCGTTTGTTAACATATAAATTCAAACGATAACTAACGATTTGACGGATATTTCAAGTTGAGTTAATAAAACAACCGCTTTAAAAAAAAAAAAAAAATTATTTTTCGGATTTTATTAATGTGATTAGCTGATTAGCTTGCAGTTGGGCTATTTCGCTTTTGAACATAATTATGGTGTTTTTGGCCAGTGTGAGTTTGTCTTTGAGTTCGTAAATCTCAGACCGTACTTTACTTTTGGCATTTTTTATTTTCTCCAGTGTCTTCTCTTTTTTGTCTTCAACTGAAACAAACAAAATTAAATAAAATAGTTTTTTTTTTTAAATAATTTAACCTTCATTTTGTACCCAGCTTTGCCAAAAATAGATTGAAATATGGAATGAAAATTTGCTTAAATACTGTAAGAAAGTTTTCTGTAAAACTAACATAATTCACCAAGATATTGCATCCAAAATGACATAGTATTTAACAATTTTAACAGGAATTTGTAAAATATTTTTTACAACAAAGAGACAAGATTATTTATCATTTCTAATAAAACTCTTACTGGGGAACCCAACATTATTTGAAAGACATTATGTATATAGCAGAATGGCACTATAATATGGCAGTACTAACAGTCTGTGTCATGGGTCCACGCTCCGTGCGTGATAGGTTTGACATTGGTGAGGAGGTGCTGCATGAGCTGCGACGGCTCCTGGAAGACGATCTCCTCTCCGCTAGTGTTTGACTCGGAGAGTGCTGCATGAGCCCGGCTCCTGGAAGACGATCTCCTCGTAGTGCTCGGAGACCAGCCCCTTGTTCCCCTCGCTGGCGGCCGACGTGTTCCCCTCCACCACGGGGGACTGGAACAACTTCAGGATGTGGGTACATCGTCGTCTGAAACAAAACCAGGCTGAGGAGTCGCGGATGTGAGTCAACTTGAATATAAAGCCAACAAAGGAGCTCGCTAGAACATGCTATTCAATTTAAAAAGACTTGAGAGGATGAACGAGGACTGGTAGCCAATCGCTTGGCTTGGAGGCAGTTTGTGAAATCAATAGTATGCTTCCCATAGGGAGCGGATATGGTATAAAGATGAGAATATAATGTATTTTTGCTTTATCAATCTCGTGAATATAATTTCATAAAAAACATAGCTTCAACCTTTACAGCTAATAAAAGAACATGGTGCCATGATGAACCAAAATTTGTTTCTGATACCAGTTCTCAGTTTATTATATTCTATTTTAAATAAATTATTTATGCAAATAAATTTTAATGTCTGCCCTGAACCTTGTACAGAATTTGATAAATTAATTCAATAAATAGGTAAAAAGGAATCTTTTTATATTATATTAAAATAGAAGAATAACTACTTAATCCTAAATATTTTGCGATAAAATTCACAATTGTAATAATTACTTCCTTCTATTTTTCCGTTTTTTTTGCTGTGGCAAAAAAAAAACAAATAACTATTATTGATATCCCGACAGAGAAACTCTGGATACAAATGTGGATTATCTAGGCGTTTACAGGGCTTATGACCTGTCATTGGCTGGGTCAAGTGGCCACTTGATGTATTACAACATTACCCATTCTGCCCATCATCTGATAACCAAATACGTATATGACAAATTTTGGAAGATCTATTAGTATCAATTATCACAGAACCTTTCACATTTGATGACATTTTTCTCACTGGTGACATCTGTTGAGAAAATTGCTAAGCATTGGCCATCAACTTTATTGGTGTAGGTAAGATTCATCTGAATTTAATTAGGTACTTACTAGAAGACGCCTGAAGATGTCAGAATAGAATCAAAGGTGTCAAAGAGACAAATAATAACTATTTTAACTGTTAGTACAAATAATAATTATTATAAATGTAAATGAAATTTTGTGTACTGCTTGACATCTTTGTTGTCCAACTTACGGGTCTCTCATTAGGATCGTGGAAGTAGATCTTGATGACAATTTCGAACTCCCCCCACCCGGTCTCGGTGATCTCGTAGGGCGGTTTGGTGACGATCCGATTCGGGTTGGCGTAACTTTCGTGGAGCTTGAAGTGCACCTTCTTGGCGTAGTTGGACATGTCCTCGTTGTGGTACGGCTTCACGTAAACCGTCCACTGGTGCGTGTGGCCATCCTCCTCGCGCTTCTTGCCGAAGTAGCGGGCCACGTTGCCGTAAACTATCGGCTTCACGATCGTCAGACCCTAAATGCAAATTGACGTTTATGAATTAATGCTTGTTCAGTTCAGTCAAAAGTTTAGAATCACAATCTGAAGACAAGATTTTTAATAGGATAATAGATACGTATTTGAATTGTGCATACCTTCACTCTTCCACCAGAATCAGGACCAAAATCTGCCGGTAAACTCATATCTAACTTTTGTAGTTGTAATGTATTCAAACTAACACAATCCTTAAAATACTATACTGTTATTATTTACACTGTTTTATTTTTGCTTCTCACAAAGATTTAGAACGTTAATTGGACCCTCGCAGTATCTTCTATTCCGCTTGCAAATTGCCAATTGTTTATTGTTTGGCGCAAAATTTGTTGTTTGAAATGTCAAAATAATGACATTTAGAGGCTAAGATAAAGTCGGCCAAATGACCACAAGCAATACAAAGCCATCGACAAAATAATGTTGGCTAGGAAACTACTTTTTGGCGGGAAAAATGAAATCCCTCCAAAAAAAATATTTAGATCGACCACAGTTGTTGTTTTGCTACAAACAAAGTCTATGATTTTAGGCTGGGTTCTCAAAGTTATAAATCAGAAAAAGTCATTGTTAAATGTCAAAAATTCGTAATAACGAATTATGATAAGAATCTCCCTTCGAAAAAGTATTTTGTCGACGTTATCTCCATACTAAAAAGACTCTTATTTTAAAATTTCTTATTTTTTCCATTACTTTTTTTTATTACTTAGGTACTATTGATCAGATTACTAATGGCCTAGCCTAAGTTCAGTGAGCCTAACAACTAATACTCGTACCAGAGATTTTAGATTAGTAGAAAAACAGTCGTTGGCCTCATCGAAAAACAATAGTTGGCCTACATTATTTTTTAAATCGCCGAAATATGTTCCGCTATATTGTAAATGAGTTTATGATTTTAAACATTTTTATTTTTTTAAAATTTTGTACTTCTTCTCAAAAAAGCACGCCAGTAATTTATAAGCCCTGCTGTTACATACACTAAAAGTACACAAAGTTTGGAAAAATAAATAAAAATTGTTCATTTTATTCGTTTTTTAAACTCCCCCGGCCATTTTTATATGTTGTTCATAATTTATGGAAAATTTTACCACATATTCACCTTCATTACATCCTCTACTTTATTTTTAAACCTGCAGCGGGACCATGAATTGTCATTATTTATTAATCTTGATAAAAAGGGAAAATAATCTGACCTTCCGCTGTCTGTCATAATATATTGAATACGAAATTGGTACAAAAATTAGAACATAAATAAATAATCTTATTTTACAGATTTACAGATTTCCGAATCACTTTTGTATTGTGGGTTATGTGCGTTACTACATTGTTGTGGTCATTAGCATTTCAAGTCTATTTTATACTCTGTTTCACGCCAATAAATCATTAAACACCTACCCCTATTTTCCAATAAAATCGTTAACGGATGTAGAATTATTTAAACACATATTGTACATATTGACAGAGGGTCAAGCGGGGTCGTTAGGTGAGAAAGTGGCGGGAAAGTAACGTGAAGTAATGATGAGTTCATGGTCAGCGGTGACTCAACATTCCGTGGAAATAAACACTAAAATCGATCAATAACGCGACATTCCGTGAATTATAAATGGTGAATTCCATCGCATCGCTTTAAAGGGTTTGGTTTTTTAAACACATGGTGTAATAAAACTCGTAATACAACCCGAAAACTGGTGAATCTACATTATATTTGGAGTCGAATGTGTTGTATGACTTTTGAATCTGAGCATGAAAACAAATATTTTTTTCTTCTCATAAAAACTTTCGTAACTACCGCAGATAAAGGAATATTGCACAAATTCTTATTAAAATGCGGGTTTTGATTTTGTTTTCTTTATGGATAGTATTAATTTGACATTTTATAACAAATTATAAAAAAATATTTAAAAAAAATTACAACTTCAAAAATTGAAACTTGGTCACAAAATCACCATCGGCAGAGACAATCAGACCAGCGAGGTGGATAGGAGGATAAATCTCTCTTGGGTGGCTTTTGGAAAGCTAAATTCCACATTCCGAAGCTCCATTCCCAACTCACTCAAGACTCGAGTGTTCAACCAATGCATTCTACCCGTCCTATTAGGGAACTATTGGATCCGACGCCAGACAAAGGTCTGCGACGTGGTGCAGCGAATTGCTTGGTTGCAGTGGAAATGGGCCGGTCACATAGCCAGAATGACGGACGACAGTTGGACGAAACGCGTTCTGGTGTGGAGACCGAAAAACCAGAAGCCTCAAGGACGTCCACCGATGAGATGGGTGGACGACATCAGGAAGTCTGCTGGAAGACAGTGGATGGGGGCGGCGCAGGATCGGGTCCAGCAGTGGACCTCAACGGGCTGAAGTGATATGATATGGGTTGTGGTAGCAGAATAACTAGATAGCCTGGGATCGAATCCTACTTATACCTAATACTTTCCTACTCTAACTAACATAATATATTATGTAACATGTAAACATTTTAACGATACTTATGTCTAGTAATTCATCGAGGATTCATACATCATTCGTAGAAAAATGATTCCATGAAAAATCTGTAAAACAAAATGGCTTTACAAACATAACTTGCTACAGTAACAATCTCGAGCGGGGGCGGCAGCGGCGGCGCGGGCGGGGCGCTGCGTGGGAGTGCGGGAGTAATGATGTTTGTATAAATTATTACTCATAATGTGCTGAACTATATGCGGAATATCCCACACCAATCAAACACTCAAATAACAAAAAAAACCCAAACTAAGAAAATAAAATAATTTTAAATTTTATCATAAAATTTATACGTAGGTATGTATTTTTTTTTTTATTGATTGAATTTATTAGTAACTACTTTTACTTTTCATCTGTTATTTTAGTGATAAATAGTTAAACATTTCGCGGTACACTTTTCTTGATGGAGTTAATTTCTTAATAATCGGGTAACTTATATGGAGCCATGAAAAATAAAAGCCGGAGTGTGAAAATCACTTCAAGGGCGCTTTACAATCAAAGATACTGTTTAACCTAAGCTCCTAGCGGTAGACTATAATATTACCTATAACTTGAGCAGACTAGGGCAATTACGCATTCTAGGAATTTGTATGTGATATTTTAAAAAAGATGCGTTTTTAATTGAGACCAAAATTGACTAGGGCTCTGAATGGTGCTATGAAGTGTGAAGGCAGTCGATTCCAGGCAGAGGGGCCAGCCGCAGCCGCTGCAAAAGCACGATCACCAAACTTGGTGTTTGGACTTCGCCGGGGTTCACAAAGTCTTCCTCTGGCTTTTCCTTGGTGCTGTAATTGTAATCTTACACTATTGAAAAAATTTTTTTTTTTTAGAAAATATGTTTAAATTTTTAAAACCTGTTTTAAAAACTAATCGTTTAACAGTTCAACTGGGGGAAAATTGTATAAGTACACAAAGCGTCGTTAACGTTAATGTTAGGATGTACAAAAGTCAAAGAAGCAAGAGAAGTGTGCCAGGACAGAGTAGTGCGGCGTTCTATCCTCACTGCCTACCCCTTCCCGGAAAAGGCGTGATAGTTAATTAGTTAGTTTAGTTACAATTTTCAAAAAAGCATCGTGTCTCTGTTTCAAGAATTAACAGACTTGATATTTTTAATTTTAAAAATGTAAATTTTATTCACACCTAGGTATTTTACTGGGCTTTTATTATGATAGCAACTAATGTAATATTATGAACGATTCAGTTATCCGCCCAAGAGAACAAATACGTAATATGGAATAAATACAAAAGTGTGGAATATTTTCATATTTTATACATAAATATGAAAATATTCCATAATATGTATATCATGTACACATGATCGATAGCATTTATTAGGTACGACATATACCTTACTACTGTGAATAATTAATAGTATTATGTTTTTTTTTATTATCTTTTACAGCGAAACTGTAAAAAATATTGTATACATAAATATTATATGTAAATAATAGGTATATCGTTGGCGTTTGTTCAAAGAAAAACGTCGCAAAATAAAACGTTTTTTTCAAAAGATGCAATGAATACTTTTTTTTAATGTAAATCTGTATTTATCTCATGTCCAGTGTTTTAGAATCTGTAACTGAAGATATATTATGTAAAACATTTGTTTTTTGGTAAAAACTATTTACCATTATGTATATTATTGTCATTTACCCGCTCTTCGTTTTTCTATTTTGAGTTGTTTCATTTTTCTTCCGGACCAACGATATATTCTATCTAACTGTTTGTGTAAATAAAATTTTCGTATATAAAATACATTCAGGTAGACACGAATACATGACATGTCATATTGTTTGTGGAAGTGATCAATATTTTCCAATCAATAATGAATTCCGGTGTAAAACTACTGTAAACTGCACGTCATTGCTGGTAAATGATTGCCTATACCACAGGCGTATTGCCGAAATGCAATCAACCTGTTAATAAAATAATTTTACGGAATACGGAATAATTCATTATTAGAAATCAATATTTGAATTGAATTTATAATATTAATAAAAAGCAGTTTTAGGTTAAAATTTATTATCGCCTGTGACATGATATTTAAAATTTGATTTCAACCTTAAAGAATATAAAAATATTTTTATTTTAAGTCATACACCAATCAAACAATTTATGGTCTAAATAATTATACATTATATCACTTAATATATCCAGTTATTGGTCTTTTTAACTCTTCCTCTAGATTTGTGATTAATTTGAACATTGTTGAATATTCCAACTAGTTGGCTCATGGTAGGAAGAGCGTCCTCCGATTCACCATCACTGCTAGAAGAGTAGTAATCCAACACTTTAGATTCATTTTGAGCTTTTGCCTTGATCTCCATATGCTCCTGTAGATCTTTTAGAGCTTTTTCATCGATCTTCGGAAAACTTTCTCGTTTTCTACGATCCAACAGCTTCGCTCTCTTTTGAAACAAATTTGAACAAAGCACAGTCGAGGTGTAGGTTTTATTCAACGAGGATTCTGTTTTCTTCTCCGGTAGGTTCTCTTCGCGCGCATTCCGAACTAAATTTTCTGGGAAACTCGATTGAGACGAACACACTTTATTATTGTTATTAGTACTGGTCAAAACATTTTGCGTTGCACTATACTTTATATCAAACTTTGTCTGTTTCGTTGTTTCTGGATGTTTGGACGCTTGAAATCGTAATAATTCTTTTGCCTTGTTGTTTTTATGATCTTGAAAAATATTAACCACTGATTCTTCTTTGATATTGTTGTTAATATCGGGAAATTTCGTATGTTGTGCTTTTACTTTCAAGCCGTTGAGTTTTCTTTCGGAACATCGGATGAGTTGTTTGTTAGAGAAATTTTCACTCGGTACTTTTCCGTCGAAGTTGTTGACACTCACGACGAAATGGTTATTGATGTTTTGGAAATGAATTTGTTTGCCGCTTTTAATTTGCTTCTTTAAATCTGGCAAGAGACGTTCCTCCCACCCGCGGCTCTTGCAGCCGATGGCCGGCAGGGGGTTGAAGGGAGAAAGGTTGTCGCTGTGAGAAGGTTCGGTCTCGAGCATCTTCAAGACTCGGCTCTGTCTCCCGGGGAAGTGCTTCTTCCGAGACACGTGGCCGGAGGTCGGCTGGAGAGGAGGGAGAGTGGAGCTTACGTCACATCTCGGAGGGAGGCCGTCCGTTGTCTCCGAAAGCATTTGCCGAAGCTACATACTCTGACGCTAATCTCCAACCCTGATTCCTGAACATGCGGCTTGGTTCCACCAAACATAATTTAACAGTCATTAATTTTAACTATATTTGTTATTTCCTCTAATTATCACACCTATTATTGCATTTTTTACAACATCCAATGTAAACACTTTATCACGTAATTAATTTAAAATTACAGTCAAGCTGTAGCACTTGGATTGTGAGTAGGTAATGCTCGCCACGACATACCGATAGCTCAGACGCGTTATTCTTACTGAAAAATATATTAACGAAGGACCTCTGTTAAAAGGGTTGGAATTTACAAGTAGGGGAGGTTTTTTAAAGCCCTGTATTAGAAAGAATCAAGTCCAGTGTATGTACGAGGTTTTATTTTTTTGTAAATTGAGAACAATTTTTACTCGTTGGCGTTTTACTGGATTGCTGTAGTAGAGACAAACAATAACAATGGGGTAGTTGTCAGAATGGAGTGGTGTGGGAGGTACCTGGCGCACGCAACCATAACGTTATGTATCGCGTATACTGTATTAGTATATAATGTATAGTAAACAGGTATTCGGTACTTGGAAAAGCGAGAAGTTAGTCAGCCTTGATGATGTAAACTAACACAAAAACTAATTTGATGGGGTCGACGAGAAACACAATATAAAGCGAACACCCCTCGTGGACATAATTATAGGATTATACCATCGGCTCCGTAAACTATGGAAGATTGGTGCACGTAACTAAAATAATGTAAAACAGGACAACTACTTATTAACGAAATTACTTTTATTCATATTAATTAATTTAAGTTATTTTTTTGATCAGATTTGTCACTTCTAATTGAATTATTTGCTAACAAATGTGATAGTAAGAATTATAATCTTTTCTAATGTGTTTTAACAATGGGATTAATGCAAAAGAGCCCTAGTTATGTTATGTATCAAAAATATTAATAATTTTCCATTGGTATTTGATTGTCCGCCTCGTAGCATAGTGGTAGCGCGCATGATGTCGCGGGTTCGATTCCCGTAGGGGGTCAGCATGGAATATTTATTTACATGTGATTTTCATATTAATATTTCATGTGTGATACCTTGGACTGGTAATGAAGCGTAAGACTGATCAACCTACCTTCATGTAATAAAATAATCAAGATACACTGCACTTAGTGCACCATTGGGTGCGGATAAGGGCAAGTAGTAGTAGTAGTAGTAGGTATTTGATAGCCTTATTTTTTCAATTTTTGCTTCTCAATTGCCCGGTTAAGCACCCGCGCAATAAACTTTTAGGGCTTCTGCTAACTGCTAATCACCATGAAAAAACTACGTGGATTTTAATCGAAATTGTGGCTAATCTACTAAATATTTGGACGAAAACTTTACCTTATTCGTAATTATCGGTTTTTAAACTTAATGCCGAATCGGTAAAAATTTAAACCCAATTCTAAATGTTTTTAATGATGTCATTGTTAAGGTCGCCAAATTAACAAGGAAAAGCGAAACCAAACACGAGGAAAGGAGGGAGGATAGAAGGGAGGAAAGGAGGGTGGGAATTGAATAGAAAGAGAGTTGCCTCGGGTGGTTTCTAAGAATTATTATTCACTATAAATACTAGGTATAAACATTTCATAACCAAATAATAATACTAAGGCGCTGAAGCGTAAGACTGATCATCTTACCTTCATGTAACAATTGATCAAGACTCACTACACTTGACGTACCAACGCAGTGCCCTATGCACCATTGGGCGAGGATAAGGGATAGTAGTAGTAATATGCTTTATAAAACATTTTCAGAATACACTGTTCAGTCCTTTCAGGTTTTCAGGAAAACGGTAAATTGTAGTTTTTGTATTTCTGAGGAACCTTCAGTGATACCGTGTATTTTTAGGTAGATAAGTTTAATACTTTCCATTTCTTTCAATGCTCTAAATAAAATATTTACTTTATATTTATATAAATTGTGCTAGGGAGTACATTTTTAAAAACATTTACACCATTGTGAAATGTTGAATAATTAAACTTAGTTAATAAATTTTCAAGGATGATAAAAAAAAAAATGTTTTATTTATATTTGATGTTTTATTATCTATGATGTAATTGTATATTTAATAACGTAATATAATGTTATATTTAAAAATGACGTAAAGAAAAGGTAGTATCTCATGCTTGTTTTTAATTAAAAAACATTAAAAAAAAAAACAAATTTTGCATATTAAAAAGAGTAAAAAAGGGTTAATACACGTTTAAGAAAATGGACATTCATTTTATTATTATTAAAATTATAGGTTTTGGCCAGTTCATAATTCTAAATTCCAATCAAGTAAAAAGATGTGTTTAAGTTAAAAATGAGTTTAAAAGATTAATGTTCCCTGATATTTTTATTATACTTAATTAAATAATTTATTCAAAAATTTTAAATTTTTTCATATACTTCATAATTTATTTTTACTTAATATCAGTTAATTTAATTTAATTAAATTTTTTTTCGAATTTTTTAATTT
>JAGVSP010000827.1:0-70675 GCA_022494985.1 Micrasema minimum
TTTTTATTTTCCATATTATACGCTACGTGTTTCAATTTCATAATAAATAAGTACTCAAAATGTTTTAAATATATTTTTTTTTAAAATTAAAATTTTTATTTTAAAATGCGTCCCAGAATATCTAAAACAACTTACAAATAATAATAGTCTTAATAAACTGCAGTCTATCAGTCTGTCATAGGAATGTAAAAAAAAATAGTGAACAAATTCATGCACTCGAAAATATGTTAAATTCCTTGGAGAATATACGAGTGCAAATAAAGCCCAAATTTAAATGAGTTATATGCGAGGTTGCGGGTTCGATCATCAACGGGCTCAATATGAAATATTTATTTAAATGTTGTTTCTCTGTTTCTCCCATAAGAATATTTCATATGTGATGCCTTGGACTGACGTTAGTGTAAGACTGATCATCTTGCCTTCAAGTTATTAATGATCAAAATACCGTCGCCTGTGCGTCATTGAGGGCAGGTATTAGAAAGTAATAACAGTAATTATGACCTCATTAAAATAGGTAAAATGCTATCATCGTTTGAAAATAATTATGGGTAATTAAAACAAATGAAAAACATAGATATTTCGGAGATATCAACCTTATATATGTGGCGGGAACAATGACGTCAAGCGCACGAAGATGTCGAAGGACGACGAACGCGTACGAACGCGCACAAACTGACACAAGAACCGAGCATCAACGGAAAGATCCGGAGATCGTCGAGAAGCCTTTCTCGACGATCGAGATTGCACGCGTATCTACGGAACATTATTCCCGCCAACTTGCGAGAAATTAAATTCACTTTTATTTTAACTATTTTCATCATTCTTTTTCATCCATATTTCAGTTAGTTAAGTTTTAGTATTAGTATCTAGTTTTGTGAATAAACGAACATTATAAAACCGTAAGTACCTGTTTCATTCACTTTTTCTGTGCACCCACATTAAATCTGGTATACTCACGAAATGTTCTACTAAAATGGTAACCAACTAGGTGACTAAATATATTTGAAGTTAACGCATAAAGAGACATATATTTTTCTACCCACTCTATCTTAGCTCACTTCCTTTGTTTCCTCTACATTCGTGCATCTATAGGTAATACTTCTAAAAACGAATATCGATTTTGATAAAAATCAATTTTTAAAATGTATATTTCAAATAAATAACAACGAAACACAGCTGCAAAGGGTTAAATACAAAGGTTCGATGTCGTCTTTTTTTCATATAATAAAAATAAAAATGTTAAGATGATTCGAGCTACACCTTTCGTTGGGCGGAGATAAGAGCTGTCACGAAAACCGGTAGCCAAAACTAACAACCAGTATTTTTTGAACCAATCAACTTAAAATGCAGGTAAGGCGTATCATTTATGTAATGACGTCATTTATTGTAATTATCATCTTTATTATTATGGGATTCTATCTAATTACAGGTTTTTAATATACTCGCCTTTCATTTTCATTGCCTCGTTTCATTACGATTACCTTATTTCCATTTTTAATGGGTTTTAAAAATGTTCCTACCCATATTATTGAGTGTTTTTCATGTTATTAAAGGCATGCCACGTATTTATGCCATCTAAACAAATAATATGAATAAGCCTTTCAAACATTTACGTGCAGTTACGGATACTGATTTATTTTCAAAATTCAGGATGAGATTAATTTTAGAAATTTGTGTAATTTTTGGATAATATTAAAAAAAACTTTTGGTTGTCTGTAAAGTCGGTTTACGGACGATAATTTTACGTGATAACGTCATAAGAAAACATTGATGAAAAATAGCATACTTTTATTAATTGAATTGAATTATTATTACTAAATTATCATTATTTTGTATAATACAAAGCAGGAGTTTATTGAAAATTACAATTTTTTCCATAAATTATCATTTTTTTGCAGTCGTTAATTCAAATACAATCAATCTAATTAGTTAATCTCCGTGAAATTAAAATATTTTTTTAGAAGGATCGGTCTGGTACTACCGAAAACATATTTACTTGGTCTGGAAGTGCACAATTTGCTGATTTCATTTCATTTTGGTGATGACTATTTCACTTTCATTTTGTAGCTTGTGTGCTGCTGATGTCTCCCTTCTACTCGGACGCATCGGCCGATGGAGTGGAAGAGAAATAGATGCGTCACAAACCGAAGTCTTAGGCCGATCGTGCCTCTCTATCGCTTGTTCCGCGCTCTCGCTTGCACACTCGGCTCAGGCGGAACGTGACAATGAGTCATGTTTTTTAGTGTGTGCAGCTGGCGTTCATCGATTTATTAGACGTTATCACGTCAGTAAAAGTATGAGTAATTTTGTTAAGATTCTGAGCTGAATCGATATAACACGATGACTTTGTATGAAGTACCTACCGATAGATATGTCGACTAAAATAAGATGGCTCTAGCAAGGTCAATCGATTCCCATTCCATGTAGTTAGTCCAGTAATAAATTATTTCTTCAAGTCGGCCGTCATTAATATAATCTTGTCCACAAAAATGTCGATCGACGTCCGATTAACTGGTGACTGGGTATTTGATTAAGAATTCGTGTTGGAGAATAAACATTTGTAACGTCCTTTTGTTATCACCGCTATGGATCATAATTAATAGCTGTCTCGAACAAAAAATGTTTCCTAGGCTTACGGGCGCGGGAGCCGCGGGTTACCAAAGTTTTTTTATTTTGTGTTCTTTATGAATAGTTTTATTTGACTTAATAAATTATATTTGATAAAACAATTTGCAAAAAATTTTTCAAGAAAAAAATCAACAACTTCTTTTCTCGAAAACTATGGGTCAATTTTCTCGAAAACTATGGGTCTAATAAAAAAAAAATCCACAAAATCGACTCCAAAAAATTATGTAGATTCACTTGTTTCCCGCTTGTAAATCTAAATTTGTAACACCATGTGTTATGCTAAAGCGTAAGATAGATAATCTTTTCTTCATGTAAACACTCTTACAAAACTAAAACAAAATTATGCTTCGAATAAGAATTCACTTTAAGGGACGTTTCCATACAAATTTTATAAAACCTAGGGTTAATTTCATAACACCACTTATCAAGACTCCAGCCCTTAGACCAATACACGAAATGCCTATTGGTGACGTAGTAAGTGGCGTAGTAGGCAACTTACTAGACACCTCAGACACGGTAGTATTTTTCAAGTATGGAATGTCATTTCTCTGAAATTATTGTTCGAAGATATTATGTTCTTTAGATGGAAAATATAGTAAATAGTAATAATGAATTAAGCAGGTTTATTAAAACCTATGAAAATCGACAATTGCCATTCACGGTACTTTTTTAAAAGTTTATTCAATTTTTTAAAGTCAAACAAAATATTGTCTCGAAGAAAACTGCTAAGTTTCACGTAATTTAACTATAAATTTTTAACTAAGAGACTTGTTTTCTACTTTCAGGCACAGTTATTTCCACGTATTTGAAAGTAAACCTGAATCAATCGCACAAACTCAAATTTGTATTTTACAATTTTTTTAAATGTCCTCTGAAGAAAGACTGCTAAATTGATGTGCCAACATGATGATATTATAATATTACCTATTAAAACGAAGCCTAATTGACACCCAAAATAAAAGCACTTACATAATGAAGCGTGTTAAAACAAAAGTGGCAATCTCCACTATTGGTCTGAAATGAGATAGATATGGTTATAGATAGAGAAACAAAAATACTATAGACAGCTGCAAAGGTTTCGCAGCAAAAGCGACAATATCTTATTACTACATTTTTTACTAAAATTATTTAGTTCCGCAACAAAAACGGCAATCTTCAAAAAAGTATTAATCAAAAAAACATAAATGTCCCGTCATGTCCTATTTGCTTTCAGACTGTATTGCGTGTTTTGAGACTCCTCGGTAGAATGTTCGATACATCTTCGGAATGTGATTCTAGAAGGTATCATTTTTTACCCCTTAATCTCAGTAGCTTGGAACATTTTTCAATTCACGCTATGCTCTTTGTCTAAATTGGAATGATTTATTGTAATATGACAGCGAAACTATTATAGCTACATGAAATTACTATCGAAAATTCGATCTTAAATGTAAAATAAATATGATTAATTATAGTCACTGCGTACCAAGTTTCAACGTCATAATAAGCTGTAACAACGTATCATTTTTTTGATCTACGGGAACCAGCGCGTAACTTGTTTTTTAAATATCTAGACAAAAGATTATGTAATATTATATAATATTTATTCCTCTTTTTCTACTTCTTTTTCTCTTTTTTTATATTTCATTTTCTTCTTCTTCTATACATCTATTTTCTTCTTTTAAATAAAACCAAAATTCTGTATTTGTCTCGTCTGCACTATTAGCTTATCATTTCTGTTAAAAAAAATAAAGTTCAACGCTAGTGTTCATTAGTTTTTCATGATTTTGTAAAAAAAGTGTCCTGATGAAGATACAGTAAAAAATAACAATACCTTAATATAATGATACAATCCGTTGGCTGTTTACGGCAGCACTACTGGACGTGGAACTAGCTTAGAAAATTATACTCACACGAGCTGATTTCCAACGAGTAGCTTGAGACGTTTGTGTAATCTTCATAGATCACCTACATAAAGAGCGGGCATGAACATAGTAGAAGATAAAATCGTTATTCTTAAGATATTTGGACAGAAAACAAATGCTTTCTTTACAAGCAATTATGTTAATTATTTTCATGGGAAAGTAAGAACCTTTTAACAACAAAGCTGATAATGTGTTAAGAGTTCCCGCAATGAATTTTTTTAAATATCCCACTAACCTGAATATACATTATCTTTATTTAGTGAAACGTATTTTAATTTATTACCTAAATATTGATACAGATCAGATGTATCAGCTGATTATTTAAATTGATATAAATGTTAAGGGTCCAGATAATGATTATATTGCCATGAGAATATGAGAGACTATCAAGTTCTATTCTGACGTACGTCAATCTCAATCGAATGCAAATCGTTTGTTATTTATTCCCCGGTCATAAATAATCGGAGGCAGGGAATTAAAACTGTACGACTATAGTCCATTCATTTCAAATGTGCAATCTGTCTGATAAATAAAAAAAAAACAACAAGTGCCTGAACCAAATAAACCCTAAAACCTTTTAAGGGTCATGCAACAAGTAAATAATCTTGATGAAACTATGATCGTTTTAAAAAAATTCAGTTTTTTTTCCTTCTTAAATTTGGTAACAATTATTTGTGTTTCCACCTCGTGGTGTAGCGGTGGTGCGTTGGGCTGTAATGCATGAGGTCGCGGGTTCGATTCTCGATGGGGGTCAACATGAAATATTTAATGAATGTGATTTTCACACTTGTATACTGGATCACTATCAAGAAACCACGAAAAGTGACTTGGAAGGATACAAAGATGAATTTTACTAAATAATTTTGAAAATGTTTTCTTTTTTCAAAATCACAAAAAAACGTTTTCATACTGCGTATTCGCTACAAATGACGTATAAAAGCGGAAGATCGTTTCCAATGTATTAATGTATTTGCATACAGAGTACATGTAGCTGTCACTCGGGGTAATTCGTGATACGACGTAAGTGTTTAATGACAAGTACAATTATTTACTTCTGAGTTGTGATTGACGTGTGACTGACGGAAAGAGAAATCACTATAAATCACGCGCTAACTCATGCCAAGCGGTAAGCGGTACTATTACTAAGTGTCCAAATGTGGAATACGATTAAGTGATCTAAGTGATTTGATTGTGATTGCGATAAGCAAAGGAAAACGGTAGGAAAACAACAAGACGTAGGAATTTAGTACCATGTGGACCACATAGATTCTACAAACTGCCTCCAAGCCAAGTGATCGGCCGCCAGATCCTGTGCATCCTCCCAAGTCCTCTGACGCAAACTGCCGACGGATTGTAAACAGTGAACGTCCAGGACGTCGAGAACCTGATACCTTTTAAAACAGGCAGCATGATTAAGGCTTTCGGGAGGCCTACGTACTATATGACCCACCCAGCCGAAACGCAGCAACGCTGAAATCCAGCTTTGCCGGATGACAGTTCATACCAAAGGTTGCCGCGTCCGTTGCCTCACTCTCTGTCTCTTACCCTCTGTGTCCCTTACCCTTAAGTCAAACCTCCACACACCTAATATTCTTCTTAGACACCTATTCTCGAAATTCAGAAGTCTGCTATTTAGGGCCCTTGTTAGATGCCATGATTCGCAGCCATAGACCACCATGGCACCTAACCAGGGCCCAAAAAAGTAGACTTCTTAGAAGAATGAGAGGAACACAGAGTGAGGCAACGGACGCAGCACCCTTGGTATCAACTGTCATCCGGCTAAGGTGTTTCGGTTGGCTAGGCCATATACTACGTATGCCTCCCGAGACCCTTAGCCATGCTTGCCTATTTTACAAGGCATCAGGTTCTCGGCGTCCTGGACGTCCATTGTTACTATTTGCCGGCAGTTTGCGTCAGAGCTGCGAGACGTGGACTTGAGTTGGGAGGATGCACGGGAGCTGGCGGCCGATCTCTTGGCCTAGAGGCAGCTTGTGGAATTCATGTGCTCCACGTAGGGAGCGGTATGGTATAATGATGATGATGACGAATTGCCACCCATAATAAATTCATCTTCATAAAACGTAACTATTGATCAAAATGTTGGTTATTAATTAATCTAATTGACCGCTGAAAATGTTTGATTCCTGATGATGAATTATTCAGCTCTCATTAAAAATTCATTGAAAGTCATTATCCAAGCTGACACATGTCAGCTATATTAAATTACCAGTTGAAAGTAATACAAACTTTCAGTTTGACGTTTTGGAATATTTTGTAAAGTACTTCGTTCCTCAGTCCCCCACCTACTTGTGACATGCGTCACTTGATATTTCCTCGACAGAAGACGTGTGCTATTCACCCCAATTACTGAGTGACAGTTTCGGCCTGCTAAGTTCAAGGAAGCAACTTTGACCAGCTTTTGAAAACTTGATGTAGGTACGAGTAAGTATACAAAACCTTTTTGGTATAAATATACTGAGACTCATTGCCATGAAACGAATATACGATGAGTTTTGAAAAAAACGACGGTCTACATAATATTTTTCTATATTAAGACAAATATTTGTATTGATACTACTTGATACTACCAAAATTTTCCGTTAATGCAGAAAAATTAAGTAATAACTAACTAACTAACTAACCATCACGCCATTTCTCCGTAGGGGTAGGCAGAGAGGATAGAACGCCATACCACTCTGTCCTAACAGACTTTCTTTGCTTCCTCTACATTCATACATCTTCTCATGCACATACGCCGATTATTCCGACTTTTCACATGACCACTTTCAAGCACTTGACGTACTTGGTCATGCCATGTCTTTCTCGGCCTTCCGCGCCTTCTACATCCAGACACACTTGCATTTAAACTTCTTTTAGCCGTTCTTTCATCACTCATCCGCTCCACATGACCAAACCATCGTAAAAGGCCTTTCTTAATTTTGTCGATAATGCTTATCTCAGCCTTGCACTCTACTCTAATTTCGACATTTGTATACCTATCATACATAGTCTTACCACACATAGATCGCAGATATATAAGTGATTGTATCTCGCTTATTAATTATCCTATTAACAAACGGATTGCTTTTATGGTATTGGGATTCTTCTGCATTCACATTCTGGTTTACAAGCCCAATATTATTGTTATTTGCGTATGATTTCATTGCAAAGTATCTCATATACTAAACGATAGTTACAATACGTAACTAACTAACTAACCATCACCCCATTTCCCCGAAGAGGTAGGCAGAGAGGGTAGAATGTCACACCACTTTGTCCTAGCACACTTCCCTTGCTTCCTCCACATTCATACATCTCATGTACGCACGTCGTAGTCCCGACTTTTCCCATGACCACTTTCAAGTATTTATGCAAAAATAAGGTGTCCTTTTTGTATTTGAATTATGAGATGTACAGAAATAAGCCATCGAAATTAAGAATTCGAATTTATAAAATAAAAATAATATGTACAACGAACACGATTTTTTACTGTATTAGAGAGTTAGTATCGTTATCTGTTTATTTATTTATATTTTAATGTTAATGCACACAGAGCTATGTAGGTATCCATTTTGTAAACTGAGTGACGCAAAGAAAAAAAACAATTGAGGAAAAAAACAAATGAAATTATAATTTTCAAAACACAAATACTTGAGTAAATAGCTGTATAAATTTGAATTTGGAATTCATAACCAAAGAGAAGATATTTGAGATCAAAGTTGCCAGTACGGCAAAACGCCAATTTCATATGTAAGGACCTAATATATTATAAACATTTATTTTGGTCACCTCAACAGGCCAGGAGGCCCAATTACAGAGGGTCACAACAACGTCACAAACACCCAGGCTTGAGAAAGATACATTTATATTTTTTATTGCTTTTATATATAAGTATATTTTATATTAACATTTTTTTTCTGACTATTTTTTTTTTTTTTAAATGTGTAAGACATTATCTCGCCTTCAAGTAATAATACATAAAATATTAAGCTTTTATAGATACCTAATACCTACCCAATTTTTTTATTTACCAACACATGATGTAAAATCTAAAATCTACATCTTCATAGAAATGTCTAATAATACAGTAATCTTAAGATGACGGACATAAAATACCGGTCCCATTATAATTGGTAGGATTATACCAATGGAGTGCCATAATAAGCTTATGTCAGATTGAAACTAAATAAAAGACGTCGAATTATTCATGTCTCTTTTTTGTTGCAAACGAGAAGCAATATTTTTTTATACATTTTACCATGATTCAATTTGTAAATCAAACAAATTAAATTATAAATGAAACGATAATTCATAAGCTTTGCATATAATTCCGTGAATGAAAAAAGCATTGAGGTGAAAGTTTGGTGGACATAATAAAATGTGGTGACAAATACCTTTGAAACTTTTCAGTTATTAGGTAGATTTAGTTTTTAATATTTATTTATAGGTGAATTTAATTTTTGTTATTTAATCATATGGACACGCAAATCAAATTATTAACTGACTTCTCCAAATATGCAATGAGTATTGAAAGTTGGATTAATCAAATGGGTGGTGTTTTTATTGGAAATGCCTGCAGAAATTGAGTCGTGTAAATTTCTAGTTTTCTTTTTTAATTTTTTTTTTTATTGCATGAATACCAAAAATTGTTTCTTATATACACCGTGTCCCACGATGAGACCGCAAAACTCCGGAGGGTGATTGTTCATGTTATTCTGAGAAAAAAATCCTTATAAAGTTTTTTGATCCGGGCATTTCCAATAATTAATTTTAAAAAAGTATTCATAAAAAGCGACGAGTGTAATACTGGCTTCTGTTTGAAGTGCTAGCGGCGCACAGAATAAGAATCAGATAATCTAGCGGTACGAAAGTAAAAAAATGAATATCATTATTTCCGCACTCAATCTACGTTTAAAAAATTATAATAAATAATCAATCTTTACGAAACGAGGTTGTTTAATTTTTTTAAAATTCTTGCTTGAGTTTGGCGACGTCGCAAACTACGGTAAAGCTGAAATGACGCACGCTTAGAGCTTTTAGTTGGATTTGATCCTTGCGTTTAAGTGGGTTGTTTTATGCGTTGTAGTGAATATTTTTACGATAACAAGTTATGGAGTCTACAGAACCAGGTATGTAATATCTTTTATTGGTATTTTAATAATGCAATATTTATTTGATTTGCTGTAAATAAAATTAAAACAAAATTACAAATTTCAATTTTTTTAAAACACGTTTGTTAAATTATATTAGACTTTTGAAAAAGTCTAAGCATGTATAAAGTGTAAGAGTATCCCTTTATTGTATATTGATTATTTATCTCTATGTAGGCCTGTAATTTTTATCTGCCCATATCTGCCCCACCTTAACATTTTTTTTCGCTTTTCAGTCGGCAGGCGAACATTAATTCGGAGTCAATTGTTTTACGCTTTGGCATGATAACGATGTAACATCGCGAACACAAATTATTTGTGATCATATAATCAACTTTTGTGGTTTGTCGTCGTCTAATAAAACTACGAAGAGACATTTTAAATACTTTTGTGAGTGCTTTATCTTGCCAATTTAAATATTCGTTGGGCAAAAAAAGTAAAAGAACTATATGAGTAGATTTTTTAAAAGTTATTCAAAATGGCTCAATGCGCCAGTTACTTTGCCAAAGCACATTCTAAGTGGTGTTTTATCTGCTGATCAACTGGATCATAATACTACCACTAGGAAAGGACGTCCACCAAAAAGTTTTGAAGAAACCAGTGAAAGAGTGAAAAAAAGAAAATTAAAATCATTGGTCGCATCTAAAAGTTCTCAAGAAATCGCAGTATTAGCTGAAATGTCTCTAAGATCCTCTGGAAAGAGAGATGCTGCCAACATTATCAAAGAATTATCATCAGCATCACCTCGTCGAGCCACCGTTATTAAAAAAGGAAGAAAATTGCTTCTCAATCGTCGGAAATAATGTCACCAGAACAAGCACTTTCGATGATGGTTGATGAAAAACTAACTACAAAACAGTATCGAGGTATCCGTCAACGAGCAAAAGTACTGACGGAAGTGACTCATAATAGTAATATCTAGACATAATTTTCATTTACGTATTATTTAATATCTGGGTCTAAGCTCTTCGGCTTTATTTTTGCTATTTTGTCCTTAAGTTTTCAATGTTTTTGTTATTTGTATTAAATATAACGATTTATCTTTTATGTTTGCTTATCTCTATTTATCTAAAAAAAATAACATATCACTTGTATTACCTACACTTTAAAATTGTTTGTTTTTATATATATAATATCATGCTATATTTTATAATGTTTACTTATCTAAACAAAATAACACATCACCAGCATTACCTACTCTAAAAAAAAATGTTGTTTGTAAATATAAATATCTTTGTTATATCCTATATTGTTTAGTCTATTTACGTAAAAAAATTATATATCACCTGTACTACCTCCTCTCTAAAAAAATGCTGTTTTTTTATATTTATATCATGCTATATATAATATTGTTTACACAGATCTACTTAAAATATATCACCTATGTTTATGTTTAATGTATTTTTTTACTAAGTTGAATAAATTATTTTTTGTTAAAACGACTAAGTACATTTGAAGATTCGATTGTTAATGTTTTTGCGTTTTAATGACACATATTGAAACATTTCAATAAAATTATTTTATATTCTGATTTCGGCTTTTTTTACCTTTGAAATGTTATATAACACGTAGTGCACATAAGTATAGTTAGGGAGTTATTAATTTAGTACCGCTAGATGGGCCGTTTCTCACACTGTGCGGCGGCGGGGTGGCGGTGGGCGGAGAGGAGTGGGGGTCCGCTCTGGTACGCCTTGTACGGACATTCAAAATTCGAATTTCATATCTGAATCTTTAAATATGTGATTTCTTCGCGCTTATTGGTGAAGGTCACGTGGTGTGAGCCAGTTCAAAAATTGACGGTATTACACGCGTGAATTTTTTTGTCATATTTTAATATTTTTTTAAAGAAATTAGAATTGAGTTTTTTGAAAAACTTTGTTAAGATTTTTTTCTTAGAATATCATGAATAATCACCCTCTGGAGTTTCGCGGTCTCATCGTGGGACACGGTGTATAAATCTATATATATAATAAAGATGTATAATGCTGTACTCGAAAATGCATGGGTCGCTACTAGTGAGTTGTGTCATCATTTGGATACATAATTATTGTGATTATACATGATTTTGTAAATAAAATAAATAAATAAATAATGAGTCAGGACTAAAAATCCTGCTAAGGTGATTTCCAGGGTAAGCCTGTATAATGGTAATTCTAATCGGGTCTTAAATCATTTTTGTACTTGTACTTGTGTAGGTATTGTATAGGTACATATATTAAGTAGGTACGCATAACTGATAAATTAATTAACCCATCATAATCTTTTTCGTAAGATTGATTACGATTATAAATTGTGTTTGCTTAAAGAAAAATATGAAATTAATATTTATTATGACAAATTTCTACAACATTGAAAAATACTTTGAATCACCACAAAATTTGTATGGTCACTACTTTTGTTTAAGTATCTTCGTATTTGAAATAGTAAATAGTTAAAACGGATGTTGTCGAAAAGTTTACTAAATCTCATACAAAAAATGCACGTAACGTAGAATATTTATGTATTTCATTATCAAAATTTTAATTACCATAAAAAGTGACTTTGTCAAAAGTTGCCACTTAACTGCGGTCGATATAAAGATTGCGTGTGGATGTTAATAAAAACAAAAATATAGCAAACTCACTGCATCTTTATTCTTTTTAAAATCTCGATTACGTACACCCTATATCGATGAATGCGACCCCACAATCTTATCTATTCACACCTCGGACGAGTGTTTGCTTTTCGTTTTTCTCTTGTCGATTAATCGTAACAGGAGCTTTGTGCTACGGAAAGTGCCGAATCATGGCGGCCGCTTTGAGGTGGATAATGGCGGGATTTCTTTACTCAACAATCATTGTCGGTCCAAAATCGCAATTTCACGGCGCTACCGGTCTGCCTAATCGCGTACAAAATTGAGAGTGTGGTGGTGTTATTGTCAGGTACACGAAACCAATTTCGTACCAATTATTGTTAGAATTTGGATTACGCTTGCCGAAAGGCCAGTGGCCATTTTGTCGCCTATCTAGAGCGCCATTTTGATTACAGTATTACAAAATAGATATTAATACGATTGGGAAAATAATTTGCATTTAAAAACTCTTTGAAATTTCAAAACAATATGCCTTTATGTATCCTCATACAGCTATTGTGTCGAATTTGTAATTTTTTTAAATAACACTGTACTTATTATTAACTAAACTATTTTTTAGATACGACAAAAAAATATTGCTTTCGTCTTGACGTACAAATATCCAGTATGTATGTAGAATAAAAAAAACTAATAATACTGATATTCGTAAAATCGACCTGGGACCTGAATTTTTTTTGTTGAGTAACTAACTAACTAACCATCACGCCATTTCCCCGTAGGGGTAGGCAGAGAGGATAGAACGCCATACCACTCTGTCCTGACAGACTTCTTTTGCTTCCTCTACATTCATACATCTTCTCATGCACATACGCCGATTATTCCGACTTTTCACATGACCACTTTCAAGTACTTGGTCATGCCATGTCTTTCTCGGCCTTTTCGCGGCTTCTACATCCAGGCACACTTGCATTTAAACTCCTTTTAGCCGTTCTTTCATCACTTATTCGCTCCACATGACCAAACCATCGTAAAAGCCCTTTCTTAATTTTTTCGATAATGCTTATCTCAGCCTTGCATTCTGCTCTAATTTCGACATTTGTACACCTAAAATATAACAAATATATTTGTTAACTACACATAAATGCCCATCTTTTGAGGTAATTAAGATAAGTACATTACCCTAGAGTGATTAAGTGTGACGAGTTTGTACCGTGTGGGGTGGGGGGGGGGGGGGGGTGGAGGGTAAGTGGGGGGAGGGGGCGGGTTAGGGGGGGGGGGGTGTGGGGGTAAGGGGGGGGGGTGGGGGTGGGAGGTTTGGGGGGGGGGGGGGGGGATTGGTGGGGGTTAGGGGTGGGTGGGGGGGGGGGGGGGGGGGGGAGGAGGGTTGGGGGGGGGGGGGGATGATGTGTAGGGGTGGGGGGGTGGGGGAGGGGGGAGGGGGGGTTGGGGGGGGGGGTGGGGGGGGGGGGTGGGGGGGGGGGGGATGGGGATGGGGGGGGGTGGGGGGGGGGGGGGGGGGTGGTGGGGGGGTGGGGGGGGGTTGGGGGGAGGAGGGGGGGGTGTGGGGTTTTTTTGGTGTTTGTTGGGGGGTATGGGTTGGGGGTTGGGGGGTGGGGGGGGGGGGGGGTGGGGGGGGGGGGGTGGGGTGGGGGGGGGGGAGGGGGGGTGGAGGGGGGGGGGGGGGGGGGGGTGGGGGGGGGGGGGGGGGGGGGGGGGGGGGGGGGGGGTGGGGGGGGGGGGGGGGGGTGGGGGGGGGGGGGGGGGGGGGGGGGGGGGGGGGGGGGGGGGGGGGGGGGTGGGGGTGATTGGGGGGGGGGGGGGGGGGGGGGAGGGGGGGGGGGGGGGGGGGGGGGGGGGTGGGTTTGGGGGGGTGGGGGGGGGGGGGGGGGGGGGGGGTGGGGGGGGGGGGGGGGGAGGGGGGGGGGGGGGGGGCGTGGGGGGGGGGGGGGGGGGGGGGATGGGGGGGTTGGGGGAGGGGGGGGGGGGGGGTTGTGGTGGGGGGGGGGGGTGTGAGGGGGGTGGGGAGTTGGGGGGGGGGGGGTGGGTGGGGTATGGGGGGTGGGAGGGGGTGGAGAGGGGGTGGGGGGTGGGGGGATGGTTAGTGTGGGGGGGGGGGGGGGGGGGGGGGGGACAGGGGGGGGGGGATGGGGGGGGGGAGGGGGGGGGGGTGGGGGGGGGTGAGGGGGGGGGGGGGGGGGAGGGGGTGGGGGGGGGGGGGGGGGATTGGGGGGGGGGGGGTTTACTGGGGGGGGGGGGGGGGGGGGGGGGGGGGGGGGTGTATTAGGGGGGGGGGGGGGGGGGGGGGGTGGGGGGGGTGGGTGGTAGGAGGGGGCGGGGGGGGGGGGTGGGGGGTGGGGGGGGGCGGGGGGGGGGGTGGGGGGTTTGTTATTGTTTGTATGGGATTGAGGTGGTGTCGGTCGTGGGGAGGGGGATGGGGCGGGGGGGGTGGGTGGCGGGGGGGATGGGGGGTGGAGGGGGTGGGTGTGGGGCGGGGGGGGGTGGGGGTGGGGCGAGGTGGGGGGGAGGTTTTGGGGGGGGGGTGGCGGGTGGGGCCGGCGGGTGGGGAAGGGGTTGACGGAGGGGGGGGTGGGCGTGGTGAGCGGGGGGGGGGAGTGGTGGTTTGGAGGGAGTGGGGGGGGGTTGGCGTGGGAGGGGGGGGGGGGTGGGGTCGGGGGGCGGATGGGGAGTGGTGATTGGTGGCGAGGGGTCATGTGGTGGGGGCGGAAGGGGGGGGGGGTTGGGGGGGTGCGGGGGGAGGGTGGGCGGGGGGATGGGGGTCGGTGGGGGGCTAGACTGGTATAGATGGGGGAAAGGGGGAGAGGGTGGGTGCGGGGCGTCATGTGGGCAGCTGGGGGGTGGGGGGGGGGGGTTTGGGTGGGGGGGCGGGGAGGGGTTTGGGGGGGGGGGGAGGGGGGTGGTGGGAAGAGTAGGGTGCGGGATGGGGTGGTGGGGTGCGGGTGGGGGCTGGTTGGGAGGGGGGGGGGGAGATGAGTGGGGGGGGGGGGGAGGGGTGGGTGGGGGGGTGGGGGTGGCGTGGGTTGTGTTCTGGGGGGGGGGGAGGGGTGGGTGGGGGGGGGAGTGGGGGGTTGGGGCGGAGGGGGGGGGGGTGGGTTGACGGGGCGGGTTGGAGGGGGGGTGTGAGGTGGCGGGGGTTTGGGGTGGAGGGGAGGGGGTAGGGGGTGTGGTGGGGGGGGGGGGGGGGGGGGGGGGGATGGGGGGGGGGGAAGGGGGTGGGGGGGGGGGGTGGGGGGGGGGGGTGGGTGGGGGGGGGGTGGGGGGGGGGGGGGGAGGGGGGGGGGGATGGGGGGGGGGGGGGGGGGGTGGGGGGGGGTGTAGGGGTGGTGGGGGTGGGTGGGGGGGGGGGGGGAGGGATGGGGGGGGGAGGTGGTGGGTAGGGGGGGGGGGGGGGGGGGGGGAGGGGGGGGGGGGGGGGAGGGGGGGGGGTGGGGGGGGGGGGGGGGGTGGGGGGGGTGGGGGGGTGGGGGGGGGGTGGTTTTTGGGCGGGGGGGGGGGGAGGGGAGGTGGTATGGGGGGTGGTTATGGGGGGGGGGGTGGGGGGGGGAGTGGGGGGTGAGTGGGGGGGTTAGGGGGGGGGGAGGGGGAGGGGGGATGGGGCGGGGGGGGGGATGGGGGGGGTGGCGGGGGGGGGGGGGGGGTGGTAGGGGGGGGGTGGAGGGGGTGGGGGGGGAGGGTAGGTTTTGGGGGAGGGTGGGGGGTGGGGGGAGTGGGGTGGGGTGGGGATGTGTGGTAGGGTTAGGGGAGGGGGGGGGGGGGGGGGGGGGGGAGGGGGAGGGTGGGGGGGGGGTGGGGTGGAGTTATTTGGGGGAGGGTGGGGGTCGGGAGGGGTTAGGGAGGGGGAGTGGGGGGGGGGGGGTGTTTGGGGGGGTGTGGAGGGTATGTGGGGGGGGGTTGTCTTAGGGGGGGGTGGGTTTTGGTGGGGGGTGCTTGTTGTGGGGGGGGTTTTTTAGGGGGGGGGTTTTTCTTTTAAAATTGGGTCTTGTTTTTAGGGGGGGGTGGTTTTGTGACTATTTGGGGGGGATGGGTTGTAATGGGGGGGTTTTATGGGGGGGGGTTTTTTCTTCTATTAATTTTTTGTTCATTGTGGTTTGATTAGGTCCATACTTTTGGCATCGGACCGACGTTTAAAGCTGGTTCAAAGTTTGGTACCTTGTGATCCATTTTTTTTTTTATTCTTCATGTTTTTTTACTTTTTAATTGTTCTTTGTGTTGTTTTTTTTTTTGCTTCAGTCGAAACAGCGTTGTTCTTATTCTTTTTTATCTGTTTTTATATCTCAATTCCGTGTTAGCCATTATTTTCTGCCTATCTTTTGTTTGCTTATCGGCGGCTTTTGTTATTATTATTTTTTCTTATAATGCCGGAATATCCGGTGTTGTTTCTGCATTTTTTTATATTTCTAACAATTTTTTTTTTTTAAGCTTTTTTTTCAAAACCAACTGTTTTTTTTTTAGTTTATTATGGCGTTGTCTACTCTTTGCCTACTTTACGGAAAAATGGCGGATTTCCTTTTCTTAGTTTTTATCATATCGTTTAAACTCATACTGATACATCTTTCAATAATTTTTATTATTTTAAATAACCGATGTTTATTTTTTGAATAACCAAACTTAATATAATAAAATTCCGCTATTTCAAAAAGTCAGTTTTATAAATGAAACTAAATGTGAAAATTGCTTTTATATTTTTGTCACCATCCACAAAAATTTTTATCAGAATAATTTAATATTAAAGAAAACCAAGTATTTTTGAATAACTGATCCCTCAAAACACGTGTTACCAACCCACTTTGGATCAGTTTTACTTATAAATCATCTCCGAATAAATTCCACATAAAACATGTTTAAACCAATTTAAATACCAGAAAACCAAATCTATTATTTTGTTATATAACAATGCTCACAAACAATAAAAAAATTCGTGACGTTAATTGACAGTGGGAGCACGTGACTCGTTAAGGTCCCCTGAACACTTATCTTGGAGCTAATCGATACTTGCTTGAGAAATCAAAAAAAATCGAGAGTAGCTTGAAAATAGCACCCTTTTAAAATTTAATGAAACGATTTTCGTTATTCTGAAACGCCTACTAATTGTATACTTTAAAAAAAAACAAGGGAGGAAACAAATATTTATCTTATATCATGCATAGAGTCGCTAGGTAACGCGCTTGCTGAATGGTTACCCAATTCGTAACCTATAGTGCCACATAAATCAAAAATATTTCCTTGGGTGTGGATATTCTGAATTAATAAGCGGAATGCGGAATGTGGTAAGTTCGTCAAGTATATTTTTTTTTAAAACCAGCCATTACGTTCAGGTCTATAAGCCTGTAATACGCACGGGTATATGGATATTCTAGGTTTTACAGGCTTATGAAATTCATTTGTTTGGATATTAAGATGGCCACTTGATTATTACAACAGTCCCCATCGTCCACCTTAAAATGCAGATTCTTCATCTACAAGTAATTTGGACACACTCAAAATGTTGTTTATAAAATTAGACTGGTAAAAGTTATACGCATAACAAATTGAAGAGTCATCTTCAGGCGTTTCCTAGTAGGTGATATAATTCGGTAAGAATCTCACTTGCAATCATAAAGGTTCTCTGCTAAAATGCTTTAGCAATTTTCTCAATGGATGACAGAGAGTTCACATGTGAAGCGTTCGCGCCATTTTACTGTATATTGGCAGATACAGCTGTCAAAACTCAAGTCATTAGGTAGATTTAATTTTTATTATTTATTTATAGGTGAATTTAATTTTTGTTATTTAACCATATGGACACGCAAATCAAATTATTAACTGACTTCTCAAAATATGCAATGAGTATTGAAAGTTGGATTAATCAAATGGGTGGTGTTTTTATTGGAAATGCCTGCAGAAATTGAGTCGTGTAAATTTCTAGTTTTCTTTTTTTTTTTTTTTTTTTTTTTTTAATTGCATGAATACCAAAAATTGTTTCTTATATTTATATAAATCATGTAAATGTTTTGTGATGTATAATGCTGTTCTCGAAAATGCATGGGTCGCTACTAAGTGAGTTGCCATCATTTGTACACATAATTATTGTGATAATACATGATATGTGAATAAAATAAATAAATAAATAATGAGTAAGGACTAAAAATCCTGCTTAGGTGATTTCCAGGGAGTTACTAAGCCGGTATTATGGTAATACTAATCGGGTCTTAAATCATTTTGTACTTGTGTAGGTATGTATAGGTACATATATTAAGTAGGTACGCATTACTGATAAATTCATTAACAATCATAATCTTTCCGTAAGATTGATTACGATTATAAATTGTGTTTGCTTATGAAAAATATGAATTAATATTTATTATGCCAAATTTCTACAACATTGAAAAATACTTGAATCACCACGAAATTTGTATGATCACTACTTTTGTTTAAGTATCTTCCTATTTGAAATAGTAAATAGTTAAAACGGATGTTGTCGAAAAGTTTACTAAATCTAATACAAAAAATGCACGTAACGTAGAATATTTATGTATTTAATTATCAAAATTTTAATTACAATAAAAAGTGACTTTGTCAAAAGTTGCCACTTAACTGCGGTCGATATAAAGATTGCGTGTGGATGTTAATAAAAACCAAATATAGCAAACTCACTGCATCTTTATTCTTTTTAAAATTTCGATTACGTACACCCTATCGATGAATGCGACCCCACAATCTTATCTATTCACACCTCGGACGAGTGTTGCTTTTCGTTTTTCTCTTGTCGATTAATCGTAACAGGAGCTCTTTGTGCTACGGAAAGTGCCGAATCATGGCGGCCGCTTTGAGGTGGATAATGGCGGGATTTCTTTACTCAACAATCATTGTCGGTCCAAAATCGCAATTTCACGGCGCTACCGGTCTGCCTAATCGCGTACAAATTGAGAGTGTGGTGTTATTGTCAGGTACACGAAACCAATTTCGTACCAATTATTGTTAGAATTTGGATTACGCTTGCCGAAAGGCCAGTGGCCATTTTGTCGCCTATCTAGAGCGCTATTTTGATTACAGTATTACAAAATAGATATTAATACGATTGGAAAATAATTTGCATTTTAAAACTCTTTGAAATTTCAAAACAATATGCCTTTATGTATCCTCATACAGCTATTGTGTCGAATATGTAATTTTTTTTAATAACACTGTACTTATTATTAACTAAACTATTTTTGGATACGACAAAAAAATATTGCTTTCGTCTTGACGTACAAATATCCAGTATGTATGTAGAATAAAAAAAAACTAATAATACTGATATTCGTAAAATCGACCTGGGACCTGAATTTTTTTGTTGAGTAACTAACTAACTAACCATCACGCCATTTCCCCGTAGGGGTAGGCAGAGAGGATAGAACGCCATACCACTCTGTCCTGACAGACTTCTTTTGCTTCCTCTACATTCATACATCTTCTCATGCACATACGCCGATTATTCCGACTTTTCACATGACCACTTTCAAGTACTTGGTCATGCCATGTCTTTCTCGGCCTTTCGCGGCTTCTACATCCAGGCACACTTGCATTTAAACTCCTTTTAGCCGTTCTTTTATCACTTATTCGCTCCACATGACCAAACCATCGTAAAAGCCCTTTCTTAATTTTTTCGATAATGCTTATCTCAGCCTTGCATTCTGCTCTAATTTCGACATTTGTACACCTAAAATATAACAAATATATTTGTTAACTACACATAAATGCCCATCTTTTGAGGTAATTAAGATAAGTACATTACCCTAGAGTGATTAAGTGTGACGAGTTTGTACCGTGTCGCAGTCGGGGTTTGGAATCACTAGATATTGGTACTATGAACATAGTTGTCATAACCACAACACAAAGTCCATAAAAACGGCATAAAAACGAGAAAAGCATTATCTGTCTACTAACTCGTGATCCATTAATTTCCTGAATCTTCATTCTCCGACCAATAAACTATTCTCATTATTAATTACAAAGCTACAGTCGAAACAGCGGTTTATCGGGACTGTGTTCTGTTTGATTAGTATCAATCTCCGGTTAGCCATTATGGCTGCCTGTTAGCGATCGGCGGATCAAAGGGAATACTTAGGACCTACGGATAATGCGGAAATCTCGGTGATTCGTTCACCCTGTTTGTCTAATTCTCAATTTTCTTCGTTTCGCTTCGTTTTCAAATAAACCCTGATTTTCTTAGTACAGAATGGCGCAAACCTACTTTTGAAACTCTACATAATAATAATTATTTTATTTTAGTTTTTCTTATAACGATAAAGCGATTACTCATAGTGTCTTTGGATTTTTTTATAATTTTTTTTAATTTTCATTTATTTGTTTGTACAAATATAATATAAGGTTGAATTCCCGCTAAACTGCTAAACAGTTTTTAAATGAAACTGGGTTTGTTTTAATATTTTGTCACATATAATATTTTTACTACAGCTGTTTATTTTTAAATAAAACAAGTGTTTTTGAATATCTGTTTTTTCAGTCCACCCTTTACCAATCTTGTTACATTGTAATCAGTTTTACTTACAGTATTTCCGAATAAATTCCTTGACGTCACGTTAAAAACAATTAAAATACACAAAAAACCAAATATCCTATTTTCCCAACTAACAATAAACAAACAATAACTATTGACGTTTAAATCGTCGCGTAAAATTCGTTTAAGAAACTTTGTCAGGAAATTAGAAAAATAGATAATTGATTAAAAAATCTAATTAATAAAAATAATTGGATCTAGATTGTAGATAATTAATTTCACGTTATTGGCACCTACGAACGTACTACTTTAAAAAGATATATATATTCAAACGATATTTTCACTACATTGGTAAGGGTACAGAATGCTGTACCCTTACCCTTATCTGTAATTTATGGTGCAATGAATATAAATATATAAAGCAACCTGTAACCCTGAATTCCTTATTTGATCAATTCGTAAGAACAACAAATATTTTTTTTTTAAACAAATATAATGTTGAGTTCTATAAAATAAATACCAACTCAATCAACAAATTTAAGTTTTCATATGGAAAAAAATTCGTATTTTAATCAACATTTTTAATGTGTGTACAAATATTTGTAGACAAAAACTGGATTTCACCCATTACGGGCTAATAATTACAATTTGATATCTCAACAGAGACGAGAAGTTTGGAAGGGAATATGGATATCTAGGCGTTTACACTCCCAAACTTCTCGTCTTTATTGAGATGTCAAATTGTAATTATTAGCCCGTAATGGGTGAAATCCAGTTTTTGTCTACAAGTATTTGGACACACTCAAAATGTTGTTTATAAAAATTAGCTGGTAAAAGTTATAAGCATATCAAATTGAAGAGTCATCTTCGGGCGTTTCCTAGTAGGTGATGCAAATCGGTAAGAAGAATCTCACTTGCAATCATAAAGGTTTCTGCTAAAATGCTTAGCAATTTTCTCAATGGATGACAGACAGTGTTCACATGTGAAGCGTTGCGCCATTTTACTGTATATTGGCAGATATGGGTATCAAATACTAGGTGAAATGGGGAATGTTGTAATACATCAAGTGGCCACTTAACCCAGCCAATGACAGGTCATAGCCCTGTAAACGCCTAGATATCCATATTTCCTTCCAAACTTCTCGTCTCTGTTGAGATATCAAATCGTATTTTAATCTCTTGAATGCACAAAAGTACATACAATAAATGCACAAATTTACTGTATTGCATATAAAAACTTTCCGAAGTCTAATCATCACGCACTATGCTATCGTGGATAATAAACGTAATCAATTTATTTCTGTACCTGTTTGAAAGCAAAAATACTTTTTTATTTAAATTTGATGGGTTAAAATGTAAAAGGGGTAGTTTCTTGGGGCTAGATTTTGAAAGCAAATTGATTAGTCAGATCCTGTCTTTTACAACATACAGGATTTTTTGAAATCAATTACTTTGCGGTTGTAGTAAATAAAAACGATCTATCCCTTTTATTTTGAAAATCCTAACAAAGGATTTCAGTAAATTATTTTTTCCGCACAATGAAGAGATATTCAATTGTGTTATTTCGAACAAAAGACTGAAAAGACTATAAGTGTAAGTCTGTTGTTGTTCTACGATGTTTCGTTCAGTCTCTATTGATCTCTTTAACCAGAAGATAATCGATTGATGCAGTTGTTTCCTTCCTAAGGGGCTAGTCACTTATGTGATGATTAGAAGGAGTACAAAGGATAACTAACCACTAACGCGATGCTACGGGCTAACTGATTTTATGGCTATGGAACCTAGGGATTACTGACGCAAAACAATTCTCACGCAAAACAAGGTATTTGATACATGTTAGTAGCAATATAAGTAGAACGCTAACTGAAGAGTATATCTGCAGTTTAACGCCAATGGTGTTATTAATAGGTGTTTTTAATTATTTATTACAATACATGTATAATTCAAATATAATTTTTGTACTCTGAAATACCTCACTGGGCAAGTCCCGTGTTGAGGTATCAATTTACAATACTTTTATTATAGGTAGTAAATATTTATACTAACATTTGATGTTAATGTCTATTTTGGTGGGGTGACCATTTTAAGACGCTTTTCTGGGCCCTTTTCACAGTATGCACATTTTAGTTGTTAAAAACAATTTTTTTTATTTTTTTATATATTTCATAAATTTAAAAGATATCAATACCGGCATAGGTAAATACTATCAATCTTTTTTCTTATGTTGTGTAAATGCGTAAATAGTAAATTAATTTAAATGCATATCATAATATTTCTGAAGTTATGGCACAATCTGATATTGTACCATGAATTAAAAAATAAATAAATAAAAAAACTGTGAATACCACGTTACAGCTCCTACCAACCGCCATATTTATATCCAAGAACCATATTTCTATCTCTTTCCTCTGTCGAATATTTTTTTTTTTTAAACACATTTTTGCGATTCCCAAAAGTTGACTCTTTTGAGATAATGGAGTTTAAGCATTCATGAGGCGATATGTACACATGAGAAATATAGTAATAATAGTCATGATATTTCTAGCCTACTGCCACATTAGCTTTAAGAATTTTCTATCGTGTAAGCCAAAAGTAGCTTAAAAATAAGTGGTTAAGCCTTTTAACAAATTCAACTGTTAGAGCTCTGTTTATGAAGATCAATGGCTAATCACTTCCATCCCCCGAAGGCAATGTGTTGAATGCAAGTTCCATTATATTCAATCAATCAAGCGTCATGCAACGCCTTTGATCCTTTGAAGTTCTCCACATGTTGCTTGCACTCTGATGTGCAATGCTCACGAAACTCCCACTCACAGATCCTTGCACGAATCTTCGTGTAATCGAAGGAGTGTATTCTTCAGTTGGTCCAATCATAATCTGCTCAAGTGGTGGAGTTTTAAATATACAATTAAATAATATACTAAAAATTAATACGAATATCCCAACTCTCTTTTACACTACTTTGGTTTTTTTTTAATTCTATCAGTCAATTCACTTACATGTTAACATAAAGAATACAATTTTTACAATTATTGCATCAAGGTGCAAACACCAAACCATATAATATATTTCGGATTTTGCCCTGAAGCTTGATGTTTCTAAGGAAATTTCATAGTTTCATGTGTTTTCTTTAAATTTACCTTACGCTTATATGTCAGGAAAATTTCATATTCAAAATACCAAAAAGATATTTAAATGAGTTAATGGAAAACGGAATATGTTGCCAGGACATAACTTTTCTTTTCGAAAAAATATAAAGAAGCATATTTAAAAAAAAAAGCTTCTTACCTTACCGACCTCACCCAAGGTCCACCATAGATAAAACTGTACTAAAATAAACTTTAAAAAAAAACACACTTTTGAAACATTTTACAAAGAACCAAACTATACAAAAAACTTTTCCATAAAAAAACTTACTTTAAAAAAATATACTACAAATTAATATTATTCTAATCTTGTCTTGGAAGGATGGACAGAAATAGGCGACTAATATTAGCTTGAAAGCTGTTTGAATCCATTTAATATGCTCTACAGATGGAAATGGATTGATGGTGATAAAAAAAACCTATTTTCAAAAAACTTTTAAAAAGTTAAAAATTACTTTAATTTCATTTTCTATTCCGACTGCGCCCCTAAAAACAAGTTCCATCAATCATCACGTGGCGCAGTGAGTTCCACTTTGACTTGTCTAATGGAATGATTTGGTTCATACCTTGGGGCCCATTCTTACTCAAAAAGGATCATCATTACTTTTAGAATGGTCCTGCTAATTGCCAGAGGCGTCGTCTCGTGTTATGGACCAATTTGCTAGGCGCCATTATACCTACGCGGCTTATTTTGTTGGTTATAGAACATAAATAAATCTATTATTTGTATATCCTACTACTAATATCCCTTATCCGCACTCAATGGTACATTGTATTAATGATTAGTTCCCAAAAAAAATAATAAAAAATACAAATAAGTCACTGCATTGGTCTACCACGTGCAGTGTATGAAGATATTTTTTCATGAATGCAAGATGATCAGTTACACGCTTCAGCGTCATTATAAAATGCAATTTAAAGTGGAATTAATTTAAATAATGTATCAATTAATCAATATCTTCTTGTAAATACGCTAAAGTACTTTTTGTGTTTGTACTCGTAGCAAGAATCGAAATAGAAAACCTATTTCATTCGAACAAAGCGTATGCGTTTTTACAGGTGTTTGTATGCGCCGCCACTGGCAATAATTAATACAAGCGAGGTTATGGGTGTTTTTTTTAATTTGGTTTTTATTGGCGATTCTGTAGATTTACTACAGAGGCGCGCGGCGCAGTTGCAATCCATAATTGTGGCTATCCACAAAAAATATTTTTTATCATGTTTTGGCATTTTTAACAGTTATTTGGAATAGACAGAATTCTTCGTATCAACGTTATAAATAATAATCATTTTTCACTAACATTTTATTATGAAATTAGTTTTCTACACTATAAAAACCGTTGAATAATTGTTTATCTGCTTAGTAAAATATCGTAAATAATGTAGATAATTTATTTTTTTAAATTGATGTAAGACTATTAATTTTTACTCTACTGTAGGTAATGAATTAATATTGTTATACTTATTATGCAAGTATAAATATAACAAAAATAGTTCAGTGCTTTCTTTACTTTTCAAGTAAATTTAATAGTAAAAAATGACAAAACTTTTTTATTTAAGTAAAATAAATGATTTCGTAGTTATTGTAATAAACAAAGGATAAGTAAATCCATTCTTAAAGTTGGTATCCTCACTATTTCATTAAAATTTAGGCTGTCATTATCATCATTCCATATCCGATCCCAATGTGGGGCTTATGGATTCCACAAACTGCCTCCAAGCCAAGCGATCAGCCGCCAGTTCCTGTGCATTTTGCCAAGTCAGGTGCACGTCCCGCAGCTCTGACGCAAACCGCCGACGGATTATCAACAGTGAACGCCCAGGACGCCGCCAGCAGCAAATTATTTAATTCAATTGTAGAGTCTAATATCGCATTTAGCGCATTTAGCTACCGTGCCTGAGGTCGCGGGTTCGATTCCCGTAGGGGGTCAACATGAAATATTTATTTACATGAGATTTTCATATTCATATTTCATGTGTGATACCTTGGTACTGAAGCGTAAGACTGATCATCTTGCCTTCATGTAATAAAAATGATCAAGATACACTGCACTTTGTGTACCAATGCAGTGCCCTATGCACCATTGGGTGCGGATAAGGGAAAGTAGTAGTAGTCTAATAGTTTTTTTTAAAATGTTTACACTTTATACTTAACGAGTTGCCACTGATATTCAAATAACGAAGTAGCGTAATTAATTGGGGCATTATTTCCGCGAGGCCACACAGTACCAGTGGAGCCGGCGGCATTTTTTCTTGTTTTCATAATTTCATTTCACTTTGATTTATCTGTTTTATTGTCGTTCAAATAGAATTATTTTTCCATTTCGATTCCCTTTGTGGTGTCCGGCTGTATTTCACTGTGCTTTGTGAGCATACAATGACATGGCTGGTTGAAATAACACATTTTATTAGCTTTTTAACTCCTCTTAGCTATGATAATTTTTTTAATAAAACTCTAACATAATTAAAAATCATATTTTTACAGTAGGAAAATATAATACTTCAGAGCTAAATACAAAAATTTTAATAATGGTGGGGAGTGCAAGCCTCCAGGTAAATGTTTTTATATTTGTTAAGGATTTTCAAAAATATGTAATTCTGTGTTGCGGACAGAGCAATGTCATTAGTTTATTAACAGTAATCATCTGGACCAGTTTCCTTCCTTTTTCTTTTCCCTTATCAACTTCAAGGGTACGTAAGGCACAGAATTGTACAAAAACATTCACCGATTGTCCTACTAGTAATAGTGCTTAGCACGTTAGGCTACATATATTTAATTGATAGAATTTTAATGATTATGTATTTTAAAAACCCTTATAAAAAGCAGGAAAAACCATAAAAAAGGAATCAGATGCATTTAAAATATATTTCAGGTGATATAAAATCTCAATTTTATTTAGAATACTAAAATACGAATTTCCCTACTTTTCCTAAACACAAATCTCCCCAGTACCAACATGGCATATTCTACGACCGCAATCTCTAACTTCACCACCCCTGTACAGTGGTTGACCTCCACAGGCCCGCGGGCCGTATTGGGGCCAATATAAAATGATTTAGGGGATGATAAATTAAAAACGTGCCACGGGCCTCGCCTATGGCTTGCGGAGAAGGGGTAAATAACATTTATTTTTGAAAATTCGTCCACAGAAACGTTATTGTTAAGTAAATTACCATTTATTGGAAAATGTAGTTGAGTTAGAAGCTTAATAATTTACAAACAACATTTTGAGTGTGTCCAAATACTTGTAAAAGGCCCCAAAAAAACATATGCAAAAAAAAAGTGAAAAGTATTGTCTCTGGAATTTTGAACGACTTACGGGTTTTTTCGTTGGATCTAACTAACAATTCATTACATCCAACAAAAAAATGCAATTTTTTTAAAGCTATTTTAGTCTAAATTGTCAACCTTTTTTGCTCGTTTACAAAATTTTTCCTTTTTTAATTTGATTTTAAGGCTTTTTAGTCATCGGACGACAGCACTGCACTTAATATACCAATCAGTGCCCTGTGCACAAGTGCTGATGAATGTAAATAGTAATAGAATAACTGGTTGTCGATCTCTAAAATTGGAGCAATAAAGAGATTCCCAACCGGCGGTGACGGAAACGTATAACTGTTTTTTGGCACAGACATCGGATATTTCGATGATATATTATGACGCCAGAGATTTTCATGAACGATGTCGATGGGCCGTTTGCTTGTATTTCAGAATATGAATCGGATTTTAAATATGTTTTTACCGTTTTATACGAAACTAGTTTTTCAGTAGGTACCTATTTACTAGCTTAAAAAAGTCTCAAACTCCCGTAATATTCAGTATGATTTGTATAACGACAATATCACGTGGTTTTGTGCTAAAATACAAATTTCAATTACATACTATAAATAATGAAATACCAAATAAAATCTTGCTACAGAAACAAAGTATTTGGACTCAAATATATTATAATTGTAACTCTTTCCTTCATGTGAATATAGATTTTAAAATGTTGGTGATGAAAGCTATGTTAGGTTTTTATGGTTAAAACCTGATGATGGGAAAGTAACGAAAAAGATGAAGGACTATTAAGGTAATAGTAATGATAAAGGTTATGGTAACTGCTTCTAGACTATACAGTTTCAGTGCATCTTTCAATAAATAAAAATAAATAAAAATATTTTTTATCAAAACTAATCATTATTATTTTTATTATTTATGAAAGCACCCTGAAAACTTGGTTTGAACATAAGAAAACTGCATCTGATGCAGTGGAGACTTATGAAATCGGTCTGCACCATAAATATCGGTAAACAATAAGTCCTGTACGGTACCTCCATGCTCTATTGCACGACCGAATCCTTTTCGAAAATATGACCCCCACTATAACTACGCCACTGGAAACCCCAGGGGTACAGTAAGTTCTTAAACTTTTACCTTCCGATCGAATATAAATAATAATTTTATATTTGATACATCCCTATTGGATTTTTTAAGCAATTATTTATTTACAAACGCTTACGGGTTAAAAAAACTGTAAATATGAGAAAGTTTTTTTGAACAATTATTGAAAAGATGTAGGTATGTTAGATTCAAGACAATTAACTTTACGTAACAACGTTTGTTATAAAAATGTTTAACTGAATAAAAAAATATTACAAAATAGGAATTAATACAAAATAACATTAAATATGTAACAGATAACAAAGAATTTTTTTTGTGACTTTTTTTTTATTTTTATAAATAACTCAATGACTGAATTAAAATAAAAATTCCTCCAAGCTATTCGATCGGTCCATCAGTGCATATTTTTAAGTAAACTCAGGTCAATCTCTCCAACTTAAATAATATGTTAGCAGCGGACGAGACGTCTCATAACGAAAATTAGGATAAGCTCTTTTAAGGCATTTAAATCTGATTTGTACGAAGTAGAATAGTTTTTTTTTTTAATGAAACAAAAATTCAATATTAAGATAGACAAAAAGTTTTGAGTGGGATTCCAAAAACTTTGGATTATATTGTAAAATAAACTGATTTTACCCATGACCGACTTGCGTTCAATTAAAAGTGATATCTCCACAGATACGAAGAGTTTCATTATCTGGCTATTTTTAGAGATATGTTTTCGTGCCATCTTGGTTCGGCTGCCTAACACCAACAATTTTCCCCCAAAGCACTTTAGTAAGACATATTTTCTCTCTCTTTTAGCAATTTTTTCGGCAGAATTCGTTTCATAACCCCGACCTCTAAATAACATCTTTTTACTTTTCACCAACTCTTTGTAAACATCGTTACGTCTCCAAACCTCTCACAATTTACAACGTTTGCTTTATTAAAAACTAAGAGCGTGTGCTACGTTGTATAATATTATAATACATAATACAGCATCTCGTAGCATGTCCCCTAACATATGATAATTTTTGTATTTGATAAATTATAATAAACATTAATTTGTTCATATTTCCTACTGAAAATTCTAAATAATATGTATCATGATGGGCGAGAGGTGTTATAGTTTTTCAAATAATATAAAAATATTATTATACGAGTATTTTAGTGATGATAACCTGAGAAAAATATAAGAAATTTGTTTTTGTTAGCAGATACTTGGATTTTTGTATATCCGAAACTACAAATATAACGAAATTCCACGGGACCTTACTTGGGAACATAAATTGGAACTAACGCCTATCGCTTAGCTGGGAGGCAGTTTTATTAATTATATTTATTTATTTACAAAAACCAACACAGTCATGACAGAATATAATACAAGATGTTGAACGTTAGTTTGTGGAACTGAATTATGTGCTTAACATAGGATCGAAATTGAATGTTAATGATCGTGATGTATTTCCAAAATGTTTCTCTTGGATGCTTCTAACGTTCGATATTGGACAGTGTTTCTTTCTTGTAATTTTATGTACTGTTTTTCCTCTGGAAATGTTCTTGTTAGTTTAGTTAAGAAGCTCTTTTCGCATTGCATATTTTATAATACATCAATAACATACATAAATAAAATATTTAAGCCATTCCTTTGGTAACTAGGAGAGATTTCTATTTGAAAAAAAATATTTTTTTCTTCACACCTGAATTTGTGCTTTTTGCTGAATTTCTACCGTTCCATGTCTAAAAGGCAAAATTTTGACCTAGAGTAAAAAAAAAAAAAAAAAAAAAAAAAAAAAAAAAAAAAAAAAAAAAAAAAAAAAAAAAAGAAGTTATTTTGGACCTAGTAGAGAAAGCTGTGAAAATTTACAGTTTTATTTTTTGGCCGAATGAACTGTTACCAAGGTCTAGCAAAAAAAAAGTGTAAGACCTCGCAGCTTCTAAAAAACATTTTTTTACCTTTTTCACTTTTCTTATTCTAAAAAAATATATATGATGAGACTGTGCCTGGGTGTAGAAGTCGAGGAAGGCCGAGAAAGACATGGCATGATCAAGTAAAACAATTGCTTGAAAGTGGGTATGTAAGAAGTCGAAATAATCGACTTGCGTGCATGAGAAGATGTATGAATGTGGAGGAAGCAAGAGAAGTATGCCAGGACAGAGTGGTGTGGCGTTCTATCCTCTCTGCCTATCCCTTCAGGCTAAGTTGTTTGATCGTTAGTAAAAGTTAAAAATCCGAAGTTATAGTTAAAATTTTGAAAATGTTGAAAATGAATTTTTTGCCATACTAAAAACTGTCTTATTTTAAAATTTAATTACTAGTTGATCATACAACCCAGCCTTATGAACGGCAGATTTTCAGAGGTATGTCACTGAACTACCGTGCATAAATACTCGTAGCAAAACTGATACCGATCTCACATCCGTTACTTGCATTTGCGTTTTTCTATCAGTCTGTCAATCTATATGGACGCTGGACATGTCATGCAAGACTGATATTATCACCATATTGATGTCAAACGAAATGTGTGCTGTAGATAATGAACGAATATGTGTCTAATTAACTATTTCCGATATCATAAAATCAATCAAATCAACGTTTATTACACTTGCGCCAGGGTATCACCTGGTATCAACTAAACTTGTGTTGATAAAATGCAAAATAAAAATAATGCTGATAAAATGTGCAAAATAAAAAAATATTATAAGTTTCATATATTTGTTAATACTGCATACGCGTATAAACAGAATATCCCACTCATTTTAAAGATTGAACAATTAAAAAATACAACATTTTTGGGTCATTCAAAATTGGAACAAATTTGGATTTTATAATGTTTTATATTTTTAATTCGTCTTGTATTTGAACACGTTCAGTTGCAAAATTCCTGGTCTAAATATAAGTAAAATAAATTCTGTCATCTGAGTCTTAAACAAAAAATTTTGATTTGCTAATAAATACTTAACTTCAATTCATGCATAGAAAGCTTTCAACTCGATGTTTAAATGGCAAACATCACTTTATCCACATGATTTTATATTCTGAATGTAATAAAATATAATTTCTTAAAAAAAATGATGAATAAAAATGAAAACACTGCAAAAGTGAAGATTTGATCATTCATTAAGTCGCAATAAAATTGCGAACATTAATTATCTCAAAACAGTTTTTCTTGAGTTAGTGACTTGTTGCCAAGGCAACGCGACGATATATTTGTCCCCGCCCAACCCCGCCACCGCTGCATATCAAACAGAAGCCAGAATAGTCGCTTTTTTTTACTTTTTTTTCATTTTATTAAAAATGCCCGGATCAAAAAACAATAAAAAAATATAATACAAAAAGAAATGTTACCTGGTGTGGATTTTGCTTCGAATGGGGAAATGTATTGGCACAAACCCAAAAGACAGGTCATAAGCCCTGTACGCTTGAATTTGAAAAAATTTGTCATTTCAGTAGGGTTAAAAATTAAAAAATATTCAAATAAAATCAAGAAACTGGGGGGGGGGGGGGGGGGGGGGGGGGGGGGGGGGGGAATAAGTAATATTTCAAAGCGTAATAAAATACTGAAATTTCAAAGCTAAAAGACTGAAATCTAAATAAATATTTTGTATTTATTTAAGGTAAAAAATGTGAATGATGCATTCTAATCAATCTAAATAAATGAAATACACTTATTTTAAAAATCAAATTGAAATAAACATTTCGAGGATCGAATCCGCGACCTCATGCAAGGTGACCCAACGCGCTAATCACTGCACCACGAGGCAGACAAACGGGCATCTAACACGGCATAGTTAACCAGAAAGTCACAGTCAATGACTTCACCGACGACTCACCATGCACCCAGTTAACAGCTACATTGTGTTAGCAATATGTAGTATGCTCAATTTACAATCGTGTATCATACTTTCAATAGGGCAATAGTCTTGGGAAGTGCCGTTTCCGTTCCATATATTAACTGCATAATACGCCATTATTGCACTTGCTTGCAATGCAAATTATTGCGTCATAACAAGCGTTGCAACTAACGTCACCACGGAAGCCAATTGGAATTGAATAATCGTAGGATGCCATCAATAGTATATTCGGAGAAATTAACCACTATGTCGCTTCGTGGCGCAGTAGCTGGGCTACATTGCATGAAGTCCAAGGTTCGATTTCCGATGACGTATTGAGCAATTTATTTTGGTATCTTTTATCACATTAATGTTTTCTATCTAAAACCCCAGAATGCCTAAGCGCAATAATGGTAATTTGCTTTTATGTAAGAAATTATCAAATTGCAGTGAAAAATGATTACTATAAAATCATGATCTTCGCTCCTTTCTTCTATGGAACTTTCATACGAAAATCTAGTTTCTTGTTCATTTTGCCACTTTTTTCTTCGCGTAAACACTTAAATATAATTTGACTGCAAATGTCGTTAAAAAATACCAATTGTACAAAACATGTCATGTTATTACGTATTTGTATTGCATCAAGTAGGTACTCTAGACATCTTTCAATATTCATCTCTTAGATTTGATATCAGGACTTGACATTTACAAAGATGTTGAATGTCGAGTCAAGAGCCACACTTGTGGTATGCTGACGGCACAATACTCCTGAGTCTTGGTTCTTGGATAGGGTTACCAAACGTAATAGGTGGACATATTTATTTATTTATTCACGGACATTAATCATGTCTGTCCATAACACAATTACATGTATGCAAGAAAAAAGGAGAACAAGAAATGTAATTCAATATTGTAAAGTATAAAGCTAGGCCAAAAATATATAAACTTCAAGACAAGATCGGGTCTAATTCAGTGAATGTTTAAATCTTGAAAGACTTACACCGAAAAAGTCCACATCTTGAGTTTACAATGCGACGTTATGGAGACATTGGCATTGATCAAGGAACAGCACGTTTTATTTCACATTAATTTGTTATATCTGTTGAACCGGGTTGTGGTCTAGTGGTAGATTCGAGGACTCCGGATTAGAATCTCTAGGTTCGAATCCCACTCCAGCACCACTTATTTCCTGCTTTCTGACACAGTTATTTCCGACTACTTGAAAGCAGTCCCAAAACTGAAATATTTGAGTATATCATAAGAACTCAAATGTTTCTTTCTTGTTCTTAAATTAAATTTATGGGTCTGTATTTGTTTCGTTCGATTCTGCATCTTAGGATGTTGACTTTTTTGTTGTCCCTTTCATCTTTTTACAGATTGTCTAGGAAGTCGGCACCCGGCGGCAATGCAGTGCCCTATGCACCATACGTGTGGGTTAGTTAAATTACGAGTAGTACTATAGAACGAAAATGACTGAATTATAAAAATGATTTTTTTTACAAACAATTTTTTACATTTTGGATGTGTACAAATTAATACTTGTAGACAAATTACTGGATTATACTCATGCTGGCCTAATATTAGATATTATTGATATCCCAACAGAGAGTTAGAAAAAATGTTGAAAAATGACGTCAAATGTTAAACGATCTGTGATAATTCATACTAATATATCTTACGAAATTTGTCGTGTATGGTTATTAGATGATGGGCGGAATTGGGAATGTTGTAATACATCAAGTGGTGACTTAATGACAGGCCATAAGCCCTGTAAATGTCTAGATAATCCGCATTCGTTTTCAGTGTTTCTCTGTCTCTGTTGGGATATCAAAACATTTTTTACTTTACCATATGGTTACCCTACTCTTAGCAGACCTGAGACACCATTACTTACCGAACAAACACTTACCTGATGGACTTGTTGACTCTACAACTTAGGGCTGTTATCACATCAGCGGCTCAGATACGTGGAACCAGCAGGCCGGATTTTACCAGCAGAAGCATGAAAATGTAGCGTGATTCGCGAGGCTGATTGATTCAGTAAACATCATTATAGAAACGTAAATCTAAATATTATTAGCCAATCAAAAAAAGCGACGCAACTGTTTTAAAACCTAAAAAACTTTTTTACTAAGAAAAAACTCTTTTTACTAAAAAAAACTTCTTTTTAAAATTTCTATCGTATATTTTTTTATATTGTTGTGACGTTAATGCACTCGTAATGATTAAATTTTTAATCCTCCAATAAAAACGTTTTGACTCAAGTAGATGACAATTGTAAGACCGATCATCTTACCTTCATGTAAGAAAATGATCAAGATACACTACATTTGGTGTACCAATGCAGTGCCCTATGCATCATTGGAATGCGGACAAGGGAAAGTTGTAGTGCTAGTAGATGACATTAATTTGTAAAATCATTAAAAACCTTTTTTGGAAGAGCCCACTTATTCAGTAAAAATATTTTCAAAGTAAATCTAGAGAAAGAAAGAAAACTCACAATTAACAATGCTATTTATCAAATCATGAAAAAATTATCTTTCTCTACAGATAATATAGATCAAGTTTTTAAGCATTTTAAATCACGCCTAATTCTTAGACAAAACGATTGTTTTTAGTTGAAATACTTTTAACAATCAAGGGTCTTTTGCTGAACTTATATTAAATCATCGACTGTTTAAAATACCGATTTAAGTTCAATAACTTGTAATGTGATGCAGCCCATTATCGTATTGAATTTCCTAGCACTAACCAAACACGCTACACAAATAGTAGCTACCGCACTTAATGCTACAAGATCGCCTAACGAGCCTTTCTTCAGAACAAGAGGTCTCAGGACAGTGGGCTTCAGACACTGTTTGGACAGCGGGCGGACGTGAATGGGGACCCTTGAGTAGACAGGAGCCTCCGGACCACCGAGTGGGTGGTGACGTAGTCGTCTCCGCACTCGGTGAAATGAAGAGGGCGTCAGGCTAGTTGGAGAGGTGGTCAAGTGAGGTGAAAAGATCATCAGGTGAGATGATAAAAATATCGTCAGAGTTGAAAGGTCGTAAGGTGAGATAGAGAGGTCATCAGGTGAGATGGAGAGGTTGTCAGATGAGATGGAGAGGTTGTCAAGTGAGGTGAAGAGGTCTTCTTGGAGAGGTCGTAAAGTAAGATAGAGAGGTCATCAAGTGAGATGAAAAGGTCGTCAAAAAAGATTAGGAGGTCGTTAGGTGAGGAAGAAAAGGCCGTCTATTTGTCATATGCGAATGATTTAATTGTCTGTACTCAAAATAAAAATATTGAAATCAGTAGTATTTACTATTTTTTTACAGTATAACTACATGTTTAACCTACTATTAAAACAAAATATAGGTAAATACTTATATCCATGTGGAAGAATTACACAGAACTTTTTGTTTCATATTTATCAAAAATTTCTAGCTACAACCCTGATGGAATGTGATTCAATATTTATTTAACCACTGCCTTTTAAAAGCATACAAAACAAAGCATACAAAAGTCATGCCACTGAAACCGCATTTCAAACAATACTGTTATTTACTGAACAAAGTACGACCATCTGAAAATACACTAAATTAATTATGTCATCCACTATTATTTACTCAACATTTAGCTGAGGTGGACTTTCATACTTAGCGTATTGCCAATGACAGAATTGAGAGGTTTGAGTGAAGTAGATTGATGTACTAAAAAAATGGTCAATGGCTTAAAATAGGAAGAGTAAATCCGAATCGTATACTTCTTATTTTTATAAGTATATTTTTTTATTATTCAAAATTATATGATAGCGCGTAAGTAGAATAAAAATTATTGGTAAATTATAAAAAATCTATTTATACTCTAATAATAATTAAACATTCCATTTGTAGATAAAATATGTACTTTTCATTTATAATTAAATATATTATAGAGAGGGTAATTTTAAATAAATTACTTATTCAATATAAAAAAAAAAATCTTGTCGATATTTATTCTGAAAAACCTGATTTGAAAATGGATGTTCTAATATCGAAACTCATATTTAGCACGATATGGCATCGTGTCCTTATCGATTATTGACATATCTATGTACTTGATTGACATGTTTGCAGAATTTGTTACTTTTTCGTCCTTCGAACAGTTTGGTACCTAACAAAGCCAGCAAATATCATAGAGAGTCAAGGAACGTAGACATATTTAGACACATTTAGTATTCTTATTATTTAGACTTCTCGTGCCTGCGTCTCTTTGATGGGCATTGTGTCAGGCTTTCTCGGGGACAAGACCAATAGAGAGGACAAGAGGACGGTGGGGTGGGTGGGGCGACAATATCTGGAAATACGCGGTACGTCACTGGATTGGTACACCAAGTTTTTTTTTTTAATCACGTTAACGTAGTGATTAATGCGTTGGGATACCCGACGGGATTGATATGAAATATATTAAATAATAATGTCACGGATGATTTGATTTCGTTTTATCACTGAATGACGATAAATATCTACCTTTCTGGTCATGATACAGCCCCAGAGTACTTGAAATCTCCTAAATAAAATTTTCTCGCAATGGCGGATTGAGAGCTGTGGCAGTAAATCGTCCGTCATGCGCTCTTGATGAGCCATAAACTAGGAGTGGCGGCATCCGGCCATTCCCACAAAGAGATTGAGTTATGGCACTAGATCCTGGGACGTGCCACAGCGGAGTGCAAAGTCGAGAGATGGCACTAAACTAACTGCGTGAATAATTCTAACTTAGAGTATAAAATAAACTTGAATACACTTTTAATGCAGCTGTAAAATAAAGATGAAAAGTTCTCATGGTATTGTCAGCAATAAATTTGGAAGTCTGCGCCAAGTACTAACTCACGTACATAGATCTTACACAAAATATTATGCAGTATAGGTAAGTCGGTAGAATCCCAGCTGTATAGGTATGTTGTAGAAACTTGTTCTATTTTTTTGGGATTTGTTCATGTTAAATACATTTAATTTTTTGCGCGGATGGTAGTTGTAACTAACGATTAAAAAAGAGGTAGAATATTTTGGGCCAGCTCGTTAAGCAGGTTGTGGTGAGTGTGTTTTTTGCAATTTTATAGCCGAAACAGTGATATGGGTTATGAAAGCATTTGAAAGCGTATATTTCTCTTGTTCGCTTTTTTTTCTGTTAAAACCAAATCTACATTCATATTAAATTACGCGTATTATATTTAAAATATCGGTAGAATTGTGCTGGACTAAATAATAAAGACTCAACAGTCTTTAAAACGGTCTAGACTTAGATTCAAGACTTAAGGGAAAGGGTGGGAATTTCATTGCTGAAGATGGCGTAATAAATCGTCAATAAGGTAGTGTTTAAGTGTATTTCCATATGTACTATGCAATCTTGTCAATAATTAGTAGGTACATAATAATCACGTGTCACATACTTATTTTTATCATAATTGACATAACCTCTTACCTAAAAAAACAACATTAATTTTATTAGTTACGTGATAAAATCCTTGATAAGCGAACAAATTAAATTATGTATTATTTCTTAATAATTTTAATCAAATATCTGATCAATTGTAATTAAGTAATTACCAAAGCGTATATCCAAAAATATGAATATTTTAATATATTGAATAATCTTTGATTAATCGGCTGATATATTTTTTTGGATAGGTAATCGATTTTTGTGGCGTTTTTTAACTTTTTAAGTTATAATTAATTACATTGAAAATAAGTGGAATTAGTGGAATTAAATGTTGTTTTTCACAAAAAATATGATGATACTACTAAAATAGATAAGTAAATCAACGATATTATTTCTCAAATTTTCATTTTCAGTAGAATATGTAGGTTCCTATCTACATATATTCTGAAATGTTTAATTGTCAAATTTTGTTAAAAACAATACATTTCAGCACATTATCCTTAATTAGATGCCCTAATCAATGATTTCTCAAGAATTTTACGGAAAATCTCGAATTTGATGGGGTTTTTTTAATACTTAAAGCATCCTGTCTGTCTTTCTTACATAATTCATATTTATAAGTTACCACTTGAATACCCTTGACTGATGAATACCACCGCACTTAGTGGCTGTGGTGTTATTTTTCCTGGGAAATGATTTCAATCAAACACAAGTCAAGTACGATAATCATTGATGAGCATTTCAACTTATCTGGCAGATGATTGAGGTCCACAGATAATCGAATTTGGTGAGATAACAACCAATTTGCAATGCAAAATGAATGTGATGTTGCGATAAGGGGTGAGATTTTTTTAAAATCAGCATAAAAAAATATTGAATGTGTTTTTTTTATATCATTATGATATTTATTTAGTACTATATAATTTACATAGACAAATTTTATTTATGTACAATACACTTATTTTTTTAATAACTCTTCTTATCCTAACATTATACCTTTTTCAATTTAGCTATATTTTAACCCTAAATAAATTTACATTTTGTTCATTTCCTATATCATCCGGAATCTCCTGATACGTTTTAATGCCCTTATACATCAGACAATTTTGTGACATAGTTTTTCATTTCATTTCTAATCTTATATTGATATACATTTAAACACATATATGTACAATAAAAAATATATATATATAAACAAAAATCCCACCAAGGCATAGCCTGTTTGTGGGTATACTGTGAAAATCATACAGTGTGCACGTGGCAAAAGAGAAAGATAAAGTTAAAAAAATAAATGGAAAAATAGCAGATAATATAAACAAGATAGTCAAAAAACGAATGAACACAAGATATTGGTATCTTTATACCGGAAGAAGAAGAGGGGAAATAATTATAATATATAAAAATAAAAAAAAAAAAAAAAAATAAAAATGACGTAGATTATGTTATAGTTATTGTCTTTAAAGTAAGAATGATTCTACTTTACACACTATGTATCCAACTTTGGGTTAATTTTTTAAAAGATGAAAAATTTGGAAAATCTGACAATGCCATTTATTGTCAGTTAAAAAAAAGAATTAATTAAACTGGGGGCAATAAAATGTGCATGTCTCTGAGCAAGTCGTGATTTACAATATGGAATTTCTAGCACTCGGATTCTTCTTTGACTAGACCTATTTGAGCTTCTAGCAAAAAGTTTTGGTGCCTAAATACATAATTTAAACATTGCAATAAATATGTTCGTCTTATATCCATTAGATTTGCTTCCTGAAACAATTGGAGGGAGGGGAAGGTTCTCTCTTTATGGAGCATTATTTTGATAATTAATTTTTGAGTTGTTTCCAAAATTTTTATATGATTACTATACGCTCCCCCCATCCAATTATTCCATAGGAAAGAGATGACTGAACCAGTGCAAAATATACCATTTTAATAATATTGAGCGGAACGTATACACTCAGGCGCTTAATCATATATGTTATGTATCTTAATTTATTGACAATTATTTCTATATGATAGGTCCATTTGAGTTGAGAGTCTATAGTTATACCTAGTACTTTATGCAATATTCAGAATTCATTCTATCACAGGTATTACACACATCTAAATTACAATATTTATTATGAAACATAATATTAAGATTGGACGGAGGAGCTGATGATTTTGAATTGTAAAAGGGGATAAAGAGTGTTTTATTACAATTTAGTGAAAGGAGATTACGATCTAGCCACTCTTTTATTACAGTTATACATTTATTAGCCTTATTGGTCGTGAGTTCCCAAGATTTACTTTGAACAACTACTGCTGTGTCATCTGCATAAGAAAATAATTTACCAGGAATTTCTATGTTACACAGATCATTAATATAAATTAGAAACAGCAAAGGGCCAAGAACAGTTCCTTGTGGGACTCCATGAATTACAGTTTTATAATGACTTCTATTTATTCCAATTTTAGTACATTGTTGTCTATTTGTCAAGTAGCTTTCCAAAAACAGTAAACATTCATTTTTTAGGCCAATTCTACTTAATTTTTCTAGTAATAATTTGTGATTTACAGTATCAAATGCTTTTTTAAGATCTAGAAAAATAGTTAGGGTTTTTGCATTGGCATCTAAACTATTATAGATTTGATGGGTGAGATTGAAAATTGCATCTTCTGTGCTACAGTTAGGTCTAAAACCAAACTGGTTTTTTGACAGAAGGAAATTCATTTCTAAAAAATCCATTACTCGTTTTTTTTATACACTTCTCAAGTATTTTAGCTAGTTGTGAGATTAAGGCAATAGGTCTATAATTATCAGTTTTATTTAAGGAGCCTGATTTATGAATTGGAACAATATTTGAAATTTTAAATTTATCTGGAAATATTCCTTTTGTAATACAGTTATTAAAAATATAAGTTAATGGTGTTATTACAAATGATTTTATTGATTTAATGGTAACGCTACTTAGTTCGTCTGGGCCATTAGAAGTATTAATGTTAAGGTCATCTATATATTTAGCAATTTCTGTTTCCATAATAGGTTCAAATCGGGTTAGTTCAGGTATTGTATTTGGATTATTGTCTGTCTGTATAAATATGAGATATGGTATTATTTAAATTATTTTTTAGCGAAGGATTACTTTCTATCAGTGATGAAGCAATGTCAGTAAAAAAATCATTAAATTTATTAGCAATTTCCCCGCCATCCGTTATAATTATGTTATCCTCAGTTATTATTTTATCAGGTTTTACATCATGAAACTGCTTTTCTATTTGAAATTTCATTTATTACATTCCATATTTTTTTGGGATCTGAATTTGAATTTAGCAATAGTTTTGAGTAGTAATCTTTCTTACATTTTTTAATTAGGATATTTAGACAATTCCGATATATTGTATAGTCCTTACGTCTATTTACGTTAATAGGTAAATTATTAGATAAACAAAATTTTTCATAGTTTTTATAAATTTTATGGAGTTTATTTCTATGCTGTATAGATATTATTAGTCCCCGTGTTATCCAAGGTTTAATCTTTTTATGTTTCCTTTTAGGAAGTGAGATTTGCTGACTACTATTTACAATATGTTTATTAATAGTATCATAAAAAAAATTTAGAGATCGATTTGGGTCATCATCGGAAAAAACTTGGTTCCATGTTTCAGATTGTAGTAAATTACTCAGAATTTGATGGTCAATTTTAGTCTTACTTTGTATATAATTTTTGGATGTTATATTATGATTGTTTTTAATTGTACTGTGAGAGTAGAAGGTAGGGTAATGATCTGTTAAATCAATTTTTAATGTAGCAGTTTTCGGAGTAAAGCTTTGGATACTTTTCAAGAATATATGGTCAAGGCAAGAATTTGAGAGGACATTTGGTCTTGTAGAAGTGTTAATAAGAGATAAGTAGCCTTGACTATAAAGTAGATTCAAGTAGTCATTAGTTTTGATTAAGAATGGAATTTAAAATGTTTATATTGATATCTCCTGTTATAAAAGAAAAATCATAATTTTCGCCATTTATTTTATCTATTAACCCCTTTAATTCTGTAATAAATGAATTTATATCCAGAGAAGGGGATTGTAAATGGCTAGTATTGAATACGATTTTAAGTTTAAGGAAAAACATAAATGAATTATATTTGAATAATTGGTTTTAGGTATATTAATAGTAACATTATTTATTGTACTAGTTTTGTAAAATATGGATATACCGTCATGAGACGTATGTTTGGAAGGTGCTGAGAAAAATGAATAACCCGGGATGTGAAAGGGAATGCATTCTCTTAACTGGGTTTCTGTAAGGATTTATTATATCTTGTTCAATTGCAATAGAGTTTAAGAGTATGCAAAATTCATCAAAATTTTTTCTTATACCTCTAATATTAAAATTAATTAAATTAAATTGGTATGGGTAAAGCAGGAATTTAAGTCTTCGACATTTTCGCATATTTCATTATTTTGATAATTCATAATGATGTTGATTTTAAATTATAGATAAGGTATTATGATCTCGAGCTTCAATGAAGGGGAATATCCTTAGCTTCCTTTACTATTATCACTTGAGAGTCTTGGTCTTTACGTAATAGTAGTATATCCCATTTTTTGTCCATATGTATTTGTATCCCAGAGATTTTGTTGCCCTCGCCAGCCAAAGTAGGTTCTTGTTGTAGGAAGTGAGTTTTTCATTAATATATATATTTTCATTAGAGTCAGAGATATTAATTTCTTTAGGAGTTATATTTCTTTTGGATTTTTTATTTTTTATTACTCTTTCTTTCGCCTCTTTTGTAGCAAATTTAACAGTTATGGTTTTTTTTGAAGGATTCATATAACAGTTTGTAATACGGTTTACCAAATCGCCACATTCTAATTTTTCTAGTAGGAGGTTGACAGCCATGTCAGGAGTATCATTTTTTTTTTAGGGTTAATCCTTGAATTTCCAAAGAGGTATCTAAATAATTTTGCTCAACTCGGTTTATCATAATTTTGAGTTCTCTGACTTCTTTTTTGTGTCTCCTTAAGTTTTATTTCCGTTTTATTTCTTTCTTGTTCGTAATCATCAATTTTCTTAGAAAAAAATTCAATCGATTTATTAATTTCGGTCATTTCATTTTTGATGACCTTCTTTATTTCGGAACTGATTCTTTTCAACAGACTGTCTTCGTTGTTTACTTGTTTAAGATTTTCGTGAATGTCTGTCTTGAGCTCACTGAACTTTTTATCTATGTATTCCATGAGCTTCTGTTCCGTCGATAGTCTAGTTGCCATTATTATTATTATTTTTTTTTTTTTTTGAAAGACCGAAGAAACTTAATTAGCTGCCTCCGTATTTACAACTGTCATCTGTCAAACTGACAGCACAATTGAATGTACCCACAACTCGTAGCTAGTGACAATAATGTTTTCAACAGCAACTCCTTCAATATTTTATAATAAGGAACGATCTGCGCACTACGAACACTCACACAGGTCACACACTCCGCCTGAAATTACGACAACTCAAAAACCCCGGTCTCGAATGCAAAACCAAACAGTAAACACAAAAACTTGTTAGGCAAAACAAATAGGCAAGTGCACGTATGCTAAGGTATTGTTGTAATCAAATTTTAAAAAAAAAAACAACATTACAACAATATTATTGTATTGTTGTAATGTTGTTTGCAAATATCTTGGAACCATCTTATTATAGGAGTGATCGTAATAATATTCACTGTATCTTTTCCTTTACCTTATTGTTCTTATCTGCATAGTGTAGGTATAACATTGGTAAAGATACCTGCCAAATTTCTTGTTTTTTATTACACCAAGGAAATATGATTTCTAACCTTATCCAATGATTACCATACCCAATATAAAATATTATACAACATTTATGTGAAAAACGAATTTTCAAATAATGTTTTTTACTGTCTCCCACAAGAAAAGCAGGTATGTATGGAGCAGATAGAATCGATGTGGGTACTTTAAAAAAAAAAATATTTTGAACTTTTGTAAAAAGCGTAGAGTTACGGAAAGTGAATGTAGTTTTTTTCAATTGCCGTTCTTGGTCAATTGCATTGGTTCAAAGTTAAAATATCACCTATGAATAACATGAATTTAAATCAATCCATACTAACCCATTATGATATCGTAGAATCGGGAATTAGACTTTCTCGAACAGGTAGATCTAGTTTTACGTAAGTGGTGATAAAAATGTATGAAAGATTGGTCTAGAAAGAGAAAGTCATCAAAGAAAACTATTTAAAAGTATTTAGTATATTACAATAAAATCTAACTAACTCACTATCATAGAAAACCTTTATTTCGTTTCTTCCATATTCATAACTCTTCACATGCAAGCACGCAAATAAAATAAAACCTTATCAAAATAAACTTAATAAGAAACAACATGAGTGCGTGTAGACAAAAAAGATTTCTACTAAAATGCTTAGCATTTTTCTCAATAGACGACAAAGAGAATTAGCATTGATATCAAATACTAGGCGGAATGGGAAATGTAATAGATACATCAAGAGGCCACTTAACTCAGCCAATGATAGGTTTTAATTCCTGTAAACGCCTAGATATCCATATTCCCTTGCAAACCACTCGTCTCAGTTGATACGCCAATTTAAGTTAAATTTGATTATTTAATTTTTATCTCCCCTGGTTTTTGTGAAGTTTCTGGAATCAAATCACAGATGATCCCAGCGGTCGTAAAATCAGAGATACGGCGTTGTTAGGAATCCGCGGCGGCGCGGCGTTTGCGTAAGTCATAAGGCCGATATTCCTTTGAGGCCCGCCGACCGACACAGGCCGCAAACGGTAGCCGGACATAAATCCGTGACACTAACTTGTCAATCAAATTTGAGCACTCGGCCGGATCTTGGAACTGAGAGAATGGCTGTCGGAGAGGGATCAGAGACTTGGTTGATACAATCTGCAATTCTATGTTTTTTAGTCCATGATTTTTTTTAGTACCTGCTTGGTACATATTTAACAGCAGACAAGAAATCAAATCGTTTAGCTGTAAAAGTATTTGGCTCTTAAAACAAAAGCACCTGCAAAATAAACACTAACGTATAGCCTCTTTTTGTAAAACGTAACCAAGCGACATTATATAAATATTGTATATTATACAAAGCGAAAAAAAAAAAAAATAATAATTAAACATTATAATAATAAAATTATGTCGCTTTGTATCATTTTCCTTTGCACATTATTGTGTCACTTGGTAACTTTTTCCTTTCAACCGTCGATATTATCTCTATTTATAAACTGAGAGATCTTAGAAAACAAAGTAACAAATTGCGTATTATAACAGTGTTGTGTGTTATTTATTACTTGTGAGGTGCAAGAGTACAGAAAGTAAAATAGAAAAATGAAAATAGATTAAAATAAGGAAACTACGTAGTAAAATCAAAGCCTCTCTATTGTTTTCCGCTGATCAATTTATTGAATTTCACTTTCAAATCCCGATGAAAATTTTTTCGGAAGCCGGTATTAGATCAAAAACTGCGCTTGGAGCTTTTGATGGCATAAACAATGGGAACTTTGTAAGACATGCGTGATGGATGAACTACTCGTCAACTAGGCTTCAGGGCTCAGTATTCTCAAGGAAAATTCCACAGCTTCCGTTGGAATAATTTAAAAACAGGTAGTTGTGTGCCATTTATTTTAGGGACATCTGAACATTGAAATACTAGATGCTTCTTCAAAGCTTCATTAAATTATGTATACCTACATATTTTTGAAGAAATAAATCGGTAAATAATGTAGATTGCGCAAATAAAAAAATCTTTTGACTGGGTATGAAATGCTGACGATAAGGGTATTTTTGCCATTTATTTTAAGAGAGGTACTAAGTCTAGAAAATCCTATTTTGTCTTATATACATTATGTATAACATAGGACCAAGTTGATTTTTTTTTTGTTGCGGAGTAAAAAAAAACTATCTGGCTTATTTTATGATAGTGCCAAAAGTGCGAGACTTGGTGCGGATTATTGGGAGGTAGTTGTAACTAACGACTAAAAAGGGGTAGAATTACTCATATCCTTATAACTGTAAATTTGTGCCAGCTCCTTGAACAAGTTAGGTTGAATGTATTATGAGAATTTTAAAGCCGAGACAGTGCTAAGAGCAATGAAAGCAATTGGTTGCGTTTATTATATAACCTTATTTTTCTTCGCTATTTTCCAGTTAAAACTTAACCTATTTTTAATTTCGCAAATTATGGAACGGGTTGGGCTCTCTACTTAGCACAATAAAATTTCATTACAATTAGTATCAAAATAAAATAAGCTAGAAAAATCATCGAAATAGTACATACACATTTTTATTCGGTAAGAGAAATACATCACACTGCGACTAAAAATCAATCAAATGTTTCTTCTGAATAACAACGATTTTGAAGAAGTGAATTTTTGGCCCCCAGGTAAAAAATAGTGATTAAGTATTTAGTCATTACTGACATTTCAACTGAGACAAAGAAACTCTTGAAATGAATATCTACGTATTATCTAAACGTTTACATTACCTCACCATCTGTAGTATTTGTGCGTACATTTTCAAAATGGTATTCAGTATTTATTTATTTATTCATATTTATTGACAGACAAGTCTGTTTTGTAATGAGCTGTTTTGTTCAAATGTACTCAACATCATTAATTAGACATTTTTCATTTCGAGTACTTCGAGTGAACCGGCTTCTTGTTCCATAAGTATTAAATGTAAGATGTAAGACGAAGAGAAGTGTTCAGAAGTGTAGAAGTGAGAAGCGTGGTTTTGTCAGCTGTTGGCATCTTCAGATCTGAGTACAGAGTACAAGGAAAGCCTTAGAGAAGCTGATTGGACTTCTAACATCACAATACAGCGGTGATATAACAAAAGATGTCGATTACAGTGGTATTCAAATGCGTTTTCAGAAAATTTGTAATTTTCCCTTTTTTCACATCGTTAAAATTTATTCAGTGACTCACACTAAAAAACTCAGGTATTGTTCATTTTTTTTACCACAATGAATATCGTAAGTTACGATTTTTTTTTTCCTTTTTTTTGTTGAAAGTTCTTTATTGAGAAAATAAAACATAACATTTGAAAACAAAAATAATGCCGTCCATTATTACATTATACTTGCATTTCAAGGTATCGTGTATCAAGTTACCAGTGTAGGGATCACCAATAAGAGTCGGTAAAAGATATTTCATTTATAACGCATGCATGTAATACTTTAAACCGTAAAATCTCAAAATGAACGTCAAATTTTAAAAATGTTTTCCAAATATCATAAATATCAAAATAATTCGCTCCTTTTTGGCTGTTTATATTTTTCCCTTAATGTTTCCATATTATTCCATCGAAATCTTTAGTTTTTTCTTCCGAATAATAACCCTTTCTAATAAATTCTTAGATTTCACTTTTTTCTCTCATTTTTGGAAAGTTCGCTGTTATGAATATTAATCGGATTTAATTATTTTAATCTGCATAAAGTTTGAAAATCCCTGATGACAAATCTCGGACGACAATACAGCCGCCATTCTGAATTGAATGGCCAATCATAATGATGTGGAGATAATGTATGAAGCTGTATAGGAATAATAAATGAGAGCGAAGGAAAAATCTATCTCATGAAGAGGACGAATAAGTAGGAGGGAATAATGATAGGCAATTAATATCTATGGGGAGTCGGGCGGGCGCCCACTGTGAGCGGCGACCCTTTTAGGGAAGCTGCCAGTTTTTTATTCAGAGCCTAACTCTAGAACAAAGCACCCCGCGGAGCAATAAAATGCAACGAAAAACATCTAGACTTGAATAATGCGAAAAATCTACGGTTTCGTATAAATTATTATTCATTTCGGGAATAAAAAATGTGCCCTGAAAGTGTTTCTATTGTATAAGAATTCCACAAATAAGGTAACTTTTTATTTATGTATTGGCTTCTAACAACTATTTAATCACAGTATTGTTCATTTATAGTATGTTGATGGTTTTAGATTCGAATGATGAATCTTTACTGAAGAAAATGTAAATTTTACCATATGATTCTTAAAAATTTCTTCTAAAATCTCACTTTAATGCTGCAAATAATAAACTCTTAAGTTCACGGAACGTGATTCTTTGATATACCTGATTCGGACATGATTCTTCTTAAATATATTGTTATCTATTTTGCACCTGATGCATATATATCATCATCACCATCACATTATATTGGCTCCCTATAAGAAGCATATAGATTCCACAAGGCCCAGCGGCAGCGTCGCCGTTTCTGAGTCTAGAGATCCCTAGTTTAAATCCCCACTTCACCAAGACTTTATTTCTATTTTCAAGCACAAGCCGCATAGGCTTTATTGCATTTACAAATTTAAATACGTGCAAATATCATAAGATTGTATAGATTTCTTCACCACAAACACTGGGAACGCGAACGATTTCAATAAAATGATTACAGATTGTTGTGCTTTACCTGAACGTTTACTAATGTAATGCGGTTGGAAAATTGCCTTTCGGATACAGGTGCACCAATTTTTTTTTCACAAATTTTTTTTTTCTCTTTAAATCCTTTTTAAAAACTGTGTTTGAAAAACCGACCGCGAATGCCTCAAAGTGACTAGGCGGGATTGTATTAAGATAATGATAGTGTGGAGTCAAGAAGCCATAGAAAGACAGCTTTGTGCTGACAAGCCTTCACATTTTTAGCCATGAATAGGAAACACAAAGACCCGCCAATATGCGCGAGGCGTCTGCGCACTCTTGCCACTGACAGCTCTCGAGTACTGTCATTACGCTGATGCCACTCGGCGGACTTGTGATAAGATGGAGATGTAGAAAAATAATAAGAAAATTTGGTGTTAAATTGCTTTATTTGTTTAACGAGGGAGGATTTTAGGCTTGCTGGAAACTTTGGACGAGGACGATGCAGGATTGTAAGGATTGGGAGATATGGTAAGACTTGTGGCCAAAATGACAATATCGACGTTATCGACAGTAATCAACAAAAAACGATACTAATCGATAGCAATCGATAGTAATCGTCAGTAACTGTCGATTTAGAGCACAACAACAACAGTCAGTGTAGTAAAGTAAATCTTGGAAAATAGTATGTATACTGACATAATATTTAACAATATGCAATTAAACGGCAGTTTTAAAATCATAATACATTACAAAAATACTTTAATTCAATTTTACTGTTTTCTTATTTTATCGTTTTCTTACTCCAAAAAATTGCATTCTATTGTTACCTACAAATAAGAGAAACCTAAGAGAAAATGGGTTGAAAATAATTTTAGAACTTAACACTATTTCTTTTGATCTTTTTAAACATTTGGTAAGAATTCAGACTTCATAATATTATTCATAGAAATTCCAGTCGATTCTTTGATAGGATGTCTAAAGAATTTCAACCTAACAGTAAAAAACAAATTTCGGCTTAATGGAAGTTTATTGCCGAAATTGAATTGATGTCCACCCGACAAGCATTACTTATAAAAGATTATTTCAAAAACGACCGACAATTGACATTTGTCACGGTACAAATGTCAACTAGTTTCGCAACGTTTGAAAAATGGACAATGGGATCCAATTTAAACGTAAAAATGCCATCAAATTTTGATAAAAACCGTTTATCGAATGTAATCATCTCCGTTTATAAAGAGCCGATAATAATTTGAAGGTAAGTCTCAAATATTGACTGTGCATAATCATAATCAGTGCTTGGGAAACAAAACAGTTTTCAAACAAAATCAAATATTTAATGGAATGTTTGGACGTTCTCGTAAGTCCATATGAAGTACATATTCTTCTCTTTTGTTACATATTCTTCACGTTTGCTCCTATGTGAACCATGTGGAAATCACTCGATCCCTCCAGAAAACTATTGCCGGCCAACACTCTCACCTCCCTTCACGTCAGTCCTGCGTTCATTAGCTCATTCAAGTACGTCCAGAAGATGTCATCGACGGTCTTCCAGAATAGAACGATCCGGCGGGCGTAAAAAAGGGGCAGCTCGGTTTGAGGCTCTTCCGGCATCCGCCAGTAACACCCCTGTGAAATATGTGTGTGAAAGAGACTGTGTGTGAGGGTGACAGAAGATGTACGAACGTGTGTGTGTATGTAGTATGTTTGCTGTGTGCCCGTCATTCCGAGTTAGAGCTCTGAGGAGCAAAGTCAGTCAAACAGATCATACAATAAAACCCGTCATAATTGTCACAGTCGTGTTTTAATATAAGCCCCATACCAATACATCATAGCCCCCAAGCCAGATCATCCAAATAGGCTAATCATTTTACTTTCCTAAAATGTCCGCTGGTCTTATATTTTTGAATTGGAATACATCCTGATCATCGCCTTCAAGTAGGATTGATAAGTTTATGAAACCTTTAAACAAAATTTTAAGTTGATAATACCAATTTTTAATCTTGCTGGTACGTATTCTTGTTAAAACCCCTGCCTGGTGGCAAAAAGCGATGCTACTTATATTATGTTGAAATTCTTCTCATAATGATATATTCGGTATTTAAAATGTTTACAGCTAAATATGACTAATTAGGAAGGAGTTTACGGAAAAGGAAGTAATACCATTAATCGTGAGCTACAAGGAGGTATTTTGTCTGATTCGTGGTGTAGCAGTAGCGCGTTCGGCTGCCATGAATGAGGTCACGGGTTCAATTTTCGATAGGGTCAACGGCACTGAAGCTAAAGGCTGATTATCTTGTCTACATGTAACAAACTATCAATATTCTCTATTCATATGATCAAGCTATCTCAAAAAAGCGCAAACGGCCCGGCCCAGTGTACCAATGCAACGTCCTATGTGTGATGTGACTGTGACAATATTACGGGTTTATTATAATACTGGATTTAACTGTCTACGCTCCTCAGAGCTCTAACTGGGAAAGACGGGCGCACAGCAGACATACTACATACACACACACGTTCGTACATTTTCTGTCACCCTCACACACAGTCTCTTTCACACACATATCTCAGACTATGCACCATTTCATGGGGCATGAGGCAAAGTAACAGTACTAGATTTTAAGCAGAACACTAGAAAAAAAGGCATTTTCCCCAACCAACCAACGTTTGAGCACCAGTGACTTTACTAAATTTTAATTGTAAGATAAGTCGCGGTCACAGTCGATTGGTTGCGATCCGTCACGACTTGTTGGCACAAATCAACAAAGCCACCGCTCCTGAACATTCGGCTCCTCTGATCACCATAATCAGCACGCTTCAACTAACAGAATTTAAACCCTAACGTTTCGTAAAATTCACAAGAACCTTACCTTATGTAAGCGCCATACGAATGCGTGGCGCTTATGTCGTTAGTATGTGTATAATCTCAATTACAAAATGTCGTGCATATTAGGGACCTAGCTTTATGCTTTCAGTAACTATCGGGCACTCTCGTAACCTAGTCCGCTCTTCATACAATCGTATTTCTCAATTTTCTCACAGAAATTTAGCACTACTACTGTTACTTTTCCTTATCCGCACCAAATGGTGCATAGGGCACTGCATTGGTATATACAGATGATCAGTCATTCGCTTCAGAACCAGTCCAAGGAATCACACATGAAATATTAATAAACCACGTGCAAACAAATATTTCATGTTGACCCCGTGCGGGAATCGAACCCGCGATCTTATGTATAGTAGCCAAACGCGCTACCACTATGCCACGAGGCGGACAATTTAGCACCAGGGTGATGGTTTTTTTCACATGATTTAAACCAACACGCGTCTGGTCGATATCTAAAACGTGTGAAAAAATCATTGTTCTGGTTCTAAATTCTCGTGAGAAAATCTAGGAATACGATTGTATGGAGAAAAGGTCGCTGGTTACCTGACAGTGGATGCTCTTAAAGGGCATACCAAGGCTATAAAAAAAAATTGGCCCTATAAGATAATGTGGCCTCAAAATATAGTTTTTTTTTATACGGAAAAATACGCTACTAAAATAAAAATTGTCACAAGTGCTAATTATTTTTACTTTGTTTCACCTTTATTAATTCTGAATAATGATGAAGATTTTTTTAAATGGGTTTGAAATGAGTGCTACAAACATTGAGTTAATGAAGTATGAAATATGTGAGAATTTTTTAGAAGTTTTATGGTAAGGATCATCATTTTGAAAACACCAAAATTTCTGTCACTGGCATCAACTACTACTAACACAATGGTGCTGGTTTGGCCATTTAGGGTACTCTCGGGTGATAGGTAGTTCGAATTTATTCCAAAATTAATTCCCTACCTTCATCCATTCCATTCCGTTTTGTCACCTATTTCCAACACCGCGTCAGCCTCGAAAATCCGCTCAGCGCAGCAACATTACTCTGACCTCGCAACATCCATCCTTCTCGTGAACTCCAATACCTGATATTCCTTTGTTCTTTCCACCGAAATCCCCTCGTCATACTCGCCATCCATCTCCAAGCTTCCTAGAAACCAATTCCCGAATCCCCCTCGGTGAAAGTGAGTTGTAATGTGCTGTGCCCCCTCGGTTTGTGTCCCGCCTCGCTAGTTCAACGTGGTGTTTCCAGAGTATTCCAGGATACTTCGCCCTTCCGGGTGGTCCTTCATCGTTACTTCCCACCCCTGTTGAGTCCAGCTCTGGTAAATCCTTCCATATTCCGATCCTCGTTCGGACGAAGTTACCAGAGAGTCTCATCGTGGCGGAACCAGGTGCATAAGGCACTGCATCGGTACACCAAGTGCATTGAATATTGATCATTTTGATCGCTGGCCTCAGGTAGGGTAAAAATTAAAAATATCCTTGAGATTTCAATTTAATATCAAAATTATGACGTGATAAAAAAGATGAGTATACAAACCAAGGATAATTAATTATGATTTTTATTATGATTGATTTCTCAGAATTCGTATCGTTATGAATTTTGTAATCATGATAAATTGTAAGTGATTGTAGAGGTACATGACTCATGTATTTGTTCACATTAACATTATTACAAGTTAAAGATTCGGTGGATCGAAATTTAGATCATCAATCTTATTAAACATTAATGGATTAGCCTTATCAAAATACAAAAATAGGAATTAAAAGAAATATTGTATTATGTTATGTTCAAAATAAATAAAAAATAAAGTTAAATCAATCAAAGGATTAACGTATTTATGTTATGATTATTAGGTATAATTTTTTTTCCTAATTATAATTCTTACTCAATATAATATTATGCAGGTGTTCTGGGATTGACATATTAATCCTGAATATTATATTTTATGTAGGTACATTACCTAGTTTCATAAACAAATACTCGTATCTTTGACAAAGTAGGTCTAAAATATTTTTATTTGTGGGTATAGCTAGAATTTTCAATAAAAATTTTATAAGAAAAATTAAGGTTGCATTTTTATTAAGAAAAAGAAAACGTATTTGTGTTCTTACGATAATTACAAATATTTATATTTTGGGGCTATTTTCAAACAGTCGGAAATAACTGTGACAAAAAGCAGGAAACGAGTGGTGCTGGAATGGGATTCGAACCTACATACATATTTCAATCCGGAGTCCCAGAATCTACCACTAGACTAAACCACGGATCAAATTGATTTAAAAAAGCTTGAGTATGAAGAAGAATTTAAATGATATTTAAAAACACAGCTTATATTATGGTTAATTTTCATTTGTTGTGTATCTTTAAATTTAAATTACCAAATTGTTATTTAAGCCACTTTTGTTTTGGAGCTGGTGATACATTATATACGTTTTATTAAGATAGATATATAAAGTAGATAAAATTATGCAGCAAATAAGTATCCCATAAAACCGATAAACTGATATTATCCACTAAGCAATCAGTGATAGATTGCCTTCAGTTTCTTGGTAAATAAATCAAGATTAAAATCATATCAATCATTAGTCAAAACCTTTTATCGATTGGCTAGTGAGTGTAAATTCCAAGAAATTAACAAGATGTAAAACGATTATGATTATAAATAATAATTATCGGTACTTAATAGTCCGATAACTACACTGCTAAAATAAGAGTTTCATTTCTGGTTATGTACAATGCAATTCAAAAATTCAGCACCTTTGCACTTTGAGTTGAGTGCAGCGCTAAGGAATGCGAAACCGTAGCTAATAATGTCTGTACAATAAATACCTACTTATAAAAAATATTTTTCAAATTTTCATTATGTTTTAGTATTGAATAAGTAAGCAGTTTTATTTAAAGATGTGATATTCACATAATAATATTTCATTTGTGAAACCTTGAACTGGCGCTGAAGCGTAAGACTGATCATCCTACCTTCACGTAACAAATGATCATGATTCACTGCACTTGGTGTGCCAATGCAGTGCCCTATGTACCTTTGGGAGCGGATGAGGGAGAGTAGTAGTAGTATACAAGCAACTAACTAAAACAACCAACTAATAATCACGCCATTTCCTCAAAGGGGTAGGCAGAGAGGATAGAGCGCAACACCACTCTGTTGACTGTTCTAGCACACTTCCTTCACTTCCTCCATATTTATACATCTTCTTATGCGCGCACGCCGATTATTCCAACTTTTCACACGTCCACTTTCAATGACCAAACCATCGTAAAAGCTCTCTCTTAATTTTTTCCAAAGTGCTTATCTCAGCCTTGCACTCTGCTCTAATTTCGACTGTACTCATATAAAAAAAACTCTAAAATTGTTGTCTTTTAGCAGTGGAATTTCTCATTGTCCGTAAGAAATAAAATACAAAATAAAGAAATTCTTTCACCATCTACCTATCTAGAATCTAGATCAAGTATTGGCAATGCTGAGGAAGTAGGTACATATTTAAAAACAAAAATGTCGCATGTTGTGGTTAATTCAAATTGATTTCAAAAAGCATCAAATTGTGTTTTTTTTTTTTAATGGCTTTCACTTTGCATAAACTTTTACTCTTTTTTCAAGTGAAAGTGTTGTAACAATAATCACACCAGCTTGAACTCACGCATTTGACCTCTGAAACGCACATAATATTTATAATAATGGTGTTTCTGCGTGTACCCGTGTGTACCTTAGCCTAGCGACTATGAGCTTACCTATTGATCCCATATTTAATCATATTATTACTTTGTGCCCAAAACGTCAAGCCATGAATCACCATTCCATCATTCAACTGACTTAACTGACTTTACATAAAAATACAGCCATCAATCATTACCTTTCTCGTTTGCCAGGGTAGTCAAATCGACCAATAACTTTGCTTTTTTTAAAAAATAAAAATAAAAGTACATAATATTATATCACTTGTGGTCATGATATAGGTATTTAAATACACAGGTGATTGCAATTGACATCTCAACTGAGACGTGAAGTTTGGAAGGGAATATGGATATCTAGGCTATAAGGTCTCCTGGAAGGATCTAGTGATGTCCGCGTGGCCAACATAGGAGCGAAGTAGCAGAAAAAGTTAATAAAAGTTACAATTTGACATCTCAACAGAGACGAGAAGTTTGGAAGGGAATATGGCTATCTAGGCGTTTACGGGGCTTACGACCTGCAATTTTCTCAATGGATGGAGTGTTTTCACATGTGAAGCGTTCAAGTTCTGATAATTGGCAGATATGGATATCAAATACCGGGTGAAATGGGAAATGCTGTAATACATCAAGTGGCCACTTAACCCAGCCAGGTCATAAGCCCTGTAAACGCCTAGATATCCATATTCCCTTCCAAGCTTCTCGCCTCTGTTGAGATGTCAAATTGTAATTATTAGCCCGTAATGGGTGAAATCCGGTTTTTGTCTACAAGTATTTGGACACACTCAAAATGTTGTTTATTAATAATAGTTTGTCAAAAGGCAGGGAAAATAATTTCTTTACCTTTTTCTTAAAAAATATTTTGAAAAATCGGAAGCTTACTCGTCACAGCTTTTGATGAGTTTTGCCTGCTATTGAAATCACTTTGAAAGAAATTCATAAAAAGCAAGTGTACCTATAATATGAATATCTTTTCGCACTATTTACGTTTTTAAAAATTCACCAATAAAATACCATTTTAGTGTCATTTAAAAATCCCTGTTTTTTTTCGATTACAAGCCACGACGGAGGTATAGATTTTTCTATTTGTATAACGTATGTACATGGTACATGCACCATTCATTAGCCAATATTACCTGCGGTAGGTATCGGGTGTATAGAGAACTGAAAATACCTACACTGTTCAGATTTGATTGAAGCTTAAGATGGATGCTCAATCAATAAGAGATGATTTCTTACATCTAGTTTTATTAATGATGATCACGATGAACATTTAAGAGTTTGTAACTAATGATATTAACATTAATATCATTGTTTGTAACATGATATATTGTTTATTCATTCTGATAGTGAATACATCGAAGCTAACTTGATATTTAGTTGACTTACTCAACTAATACTCGTACATGTAACATAACAAATGTGCAGTGTAATGAATATACACGGGTTTCAGGGACATCTTCAAATAATATTTTTTTTATCGAAAATGCGTATTTAAAAAATAAGGAAGTACAAAAAAAACAAAAAGGTAATTTGCATTAATGTTCCTTAAAAAAAAAATGTTTTTTTTTGTTCATTGTCTGTCACATTTCGAATATTTCTAGTATTATAACAGAAATTTAAAAAAAATCATGTGTTATTATAAATCAATTAAATAAGTAGTAGGTATGTGTTCAATTATAGAAATAAAAGTGAATTATCTCTAATTTTCGGTTATAATACTATTTTAGATTTAATACTAAAATTATTTTTTGTACTTATTGCCTTCGTGTCATCATCATCTTCATCACTTCAGCCCGTTGAGGTCCACTGCTGGATATAGGCCTCCCCCTGCCGTCTCCACTCCTCCCGATCCCTGCGCTGCCCCCATCCACCCATCTCATTGGTGGACGTTATTGAGGCCTCTGGTTTCTCGGTCTCCACACCAGAACGCGTTTCGTCCATCTGTCGTGGCTATGTGACCAGCCCATGTATTAAAAATTATTATTAAGATACTCTGCATATATATGGTATTCCAATGCAGAGATCTGCGTATAAAAGAAAATATTAATAGCAGTAGTTTGCAATAAGCACCTGCGATGTATTTTATTATTGCTCTCGTAATAACTTACTTCTTTGCTATTTACCTACAAGACTATTATAATAAGCATGATTTCAGCCCTTCTTTTTACAAGGGGCCAACAATAAGACCTGTTGTGTTTCACTTACTAACAAAAGCCATACAGCTGTCCACTGGTCCTCGTATCGCGTCCGTGACTGCCGCCCCCTGTCCGTGATAAATGGTGTCGATGGCGCGCTGTCTCGTGATAATGGTCCTTCGGTGAGTGCTTTATTGTGGACGTGTCAACCTTCACGGGGAAGAGGGGTCCGTGATAGCGTGAATGAAGCTGAAACCTTTGAGATCTATTAGGTAGGTACTCGTTTTCCGTGATAGATTGTGTTGAATTTGATAAATGCTTTATTATTTCATTTATAATAATCTTAGTGTGGTAAATAGAAAAAAACATTGCCATATTGTCAGGTAGGGGTAGTATTATTAATGAAAGTGCATTAATCAATCTTCAACTGCTGCCACTACTTTCTCTTATCATATATAATAATATAATTTTTCATAATACCTACCTAGTGCTCAGGGCCTTGCATTGGAACACCAAGTGCAGTGTATCTTGATCATTTTATTACATGAAAGTAGGATGATCAGTCTTACGCTTCAGTACCATTCCAAGGTATCACACATGAAACATTAATATGAAAATCATATGTAATAAATATTTCATTCATGACTGACACTGAACGGGAATCGAAACCACAACCTCATGCGTGGAAGCCAAATGCGCTACCCACTATGCTACGAGGCGGGCTAAATTGGGTTCTTTCCGATTTTTATTTTTTATTTCGAAAAAAAAATTATTGAAAAATAACAATATCCAGGGAATTTTTTTTTAAATTTTTACGATGTCATATGATTTTTCTAGCGCGGTTTGAAATAGCGCTTTTTCAAATCGCTCGAAAAATCCTCCATTTGGCGCCCATGCGGTGTGACGTCACATCAATATGGGCGTCACTTCGTAATGAATTTCACGCCTTTCATGATGGACGGTTATTTATTCGTGTATTATTCGGGATATTATTCGGGAACGTCAATTGGGCGGGTATTATTCGGGAACGTCATTAGCCAATAACGGGCGTTAAAAGTCACTCGTAAATGAAAACAACATTTTTGATCATTGTGTTTTATATCGTTGGAATTGTAAAAATATACTTTAAATATTTATAATGTTTTCAAGGATATTCATGCTATCGGGAAGAACCCTATTGATGAATTGAATTGGCGAACGGGAAATTATAACATGTTTTTATTTATTTATTTACAATTCACAGTCAGAAGTCTCTTTAAATCATTCCGACTATACGAGACCATCCCCGTACAAAGGTGAAGATAAAAATGATATATTTGGTAGCGGGGCATTATTTGATATTAGCCTGTCATGGCGGAGTGATCAATCTTCCTGCATGTGTATGTGTACACGACCCGTGGCCCGGGTTTCATGTTTTCGTTGTTTCAATTTAAAATGGCGACGTGAAATATGGCCCTTTTAAATGTTTAATGTGGCCCGGCGGAAACACACTAATTTTGAAAGGGCCGAGTGTCGATTTATGGATGATGTACAGCCCCATGTAATTTTTAATGACCATTGATTGTTTATTTTTTCATAATAATAATAATACTACTTTAATAACCAATTAAGTGCCATTTTCTGGGAAAACCACCTGAAGGGTTGCTGTACATGGAAACTACGCCTGAAAGGATTTATTTGCTAAAAAAATTATTTAATCAAAAATAAAAATTTTAAGTATGATGAGATTTCACATAAACGTAAAGTTTTGAATCCAACTAATCTTGCAGCTACAAAGTGCACGGATGAACGGAATTTCAGGTCTACTGCGATTTTATGTAAATCAATGAAAAACGACATTTTTATTAATTTATTTAAATGTATACCTATACAAAAAATATATTTCATGTCTTACTGAGTTGCATATTGCTATTCTATTATAGGTGCAAATAAAGATATTAAAATTTTGTATCGTTCGGATACATAGCTCAACAGCTAACTTTGGTTTTTTATTATCATTTTTTTGATATTTTTAAGAAATCCACTGATAACCAAATTATGGTTCGTGGAATCTTTTTGTTGTTTTGCATCTTAAAAATGTATGTAAAAATAAACGCCATTTTGTGGCATTAAACTTGAACTTGAAAAAAAAAACACAAAAATTTAATTAATCATAGTAAGCTAATAGGTATTTGTAAGTATAGGACGACTTGAAAATGTTGGCCGGTGACAGGGTCTCTTGGAAATATCTCAGTGATATTCACATGCTCCACATAAGAGTAAAAGTTGCAAAAAAGAAAAAGAAGAAAATATTTGACGAATTTCACTGAGCGGAAAAATATCATGAGCAAATACGCTTCTGAGTTTCATTTCCGCACATTGAAATTTTTGCACATTTTTTCTGTGCTTGCGATAACAAAAAAAATATATACGCATTTATAAAAATTTACAGGTACTTCTTTTTACTATGTGCATGAAAAATTTGATGAGTGCCACAAAACATGACAGGTCATGAACCTTGTAAATGCCTGATAAACTTCTACATTTCTTTGATATATCATAAATATAATAAGAAGCCATAATTTTCTCTATCGAAAAATATACCACGTTTTTAATTGAAAAACAATATTTGGATGAAATATATTTTTTTTTACAAATTACACATTATTAACATTTGGACAAAAATACTTTCTCAAATTATATTATAATGTACAATACCTTATATCGGATTTCTAATCGCAACTAAATAAACACTTTTGTTATTTTTTTTATTTGATACTGTTCTGTGTTTATTTTTTTTATCAGAAAAGAGCTGCAAAAAATTGTCCTGGGACTGTATCAATATACAATACAAGATTACCGGTTTTAACGTTTTTGACGTTTAGATAATCCTTCCGATACTACGTCATGGGTTTATATAGATATTTGATTGATTTGTTTTACTGACGCCATAATGTTTTATGAAAAACTATTCGTTGAATGATTCAATTCTCTGTCACTCAACAAGTCAAACTGTCAAAAAATTTGTTATTGAAGTCTAAAAAAAAGGTGAAAGTAACTAAGTAACTAACTAACTAACCATCACGCCATTTCCCCGAAGGGGTAGGCAGAGAGGATAGAACGCCACACCACTCTGTCCTGGCATACTTCTCTTGCTTCCTCCACATTCATACATCTTCTCATGCACGCACGTCGATTATTCCGACTTCTTACATGCCCACTTTCAAGCACTTGTTTTACTTGATCATGCCATGTCTTTCTCGGCCTTCCTCGACTTCTACACCCAGGCACAGTCATAATTGGATAATGTGTGAATATAAAAAATTTAATAACAATAAAGAATTATTAAAAATGTCTTATTTAATTTTCTAATTAGATTTTTCAAAACTTATTTTCGTTTATAACGCTTTTCTCGCAAACACTTTCCAGTATCTACCTAAACTACTGTAAACCAGTATCATACATAGCACATGTAATCAGTGTTCCAAGAGCGCAGCGTCTAGATGTTATCTTCTTGTCTCTGTTGAGATTAATTTCAATTGTAATTCAGTGCCATTAGGTATATCTATATTTTTCATTTTCCTAAAATATGTAAAATATTACTACTTAAATCCATGGTTTTATTTTTGGGGCTCACCGCTCAGCGAACTAAAGCCATAGATTTCACCGGCAATGAAAGCCCCACCCTTTCCCTAGACTGCTTCAAAGACTATTGAGTCTTTTTTCAGTCCAGCCAACTCTACCGATTTTTTCAACAAGCTAAACCGCAAATTTTAATATTGTTAGTGAGATAAAAATACGGATGAATTTACCCTTCATTGTTTCGGCTTTTCGACTGTTTCGGCTTATGTATTATAATTGTCATTGTTTCCATCACCCAAACCAACCAGAGTCGGCCCAAATTAACAGTGGTAGGGTATGTTAGTTTCTACCCCGATCATTATTTAAGTTATTACTACCACCCTTGTGGAGACCGGTATCCTGCCTCGCCAGGCCCCCCATCCGAGACATCTACCCGTGCATCCGCGGTCAGGGTCTCAATGGAGGGGGGATTAGCCTAAGACCATACTATTCTAGATTTCACCGGCAATATAAATCTAGTAAAAATATACCTACTTGGTTCGATTTAAAAATGGTTTTTGTTAGATTTTGTCATTTGTCTTAAAGTATCCCCGCACATTATAGGATACACTGCTCTAATTTTTTTTAATTTCTTATTGTTTTTGTTTTATCACTATAAATGTGAAATACGCACCAACAATACTTATGGGTTTTTTTGTTCATAATTCGGTAGGATTTTTTAATATTCAAAATCATTGCGTATTGTAGCACAGTCACTACGAGTTATGGCACTGATAAATTGATTGTATTATTTTATTTTCCTTACATTTACTACTTTTAGCCATTTAATATTATTCTTACATACAAAAAATAAGTAACCTCTCTTATCAACCAAAATGACCACTTGCAAAAGTATTTATTGGTATTTGAAAATATTATCAGCAATAATTTTTGTTAAGTAGGTACACAAATAAAGGCCTCGCATGATGTACCTAATGTTGTTGTGAAATATGATTAATGGATTTAATGTCAACTAGTTTATCAAACTGTTTACCTAGTAAATAATTCACACGAGTAATGTTGGTAATATATAAAATGTCCGTTATTTATAATGCGCGTAACTCACTTGTGAAAATATCGGGAGACTGAGCACAAACGTTATCGTTATTTGTTCGCCAATGGTTCACTACTTTTATGATGGCGTAATTGCTTTCTTAAAAAAATATCTAGTAGAAGAAATAAGTGATTTAAATTATTATTTTGTTATTCACTCTATGCTAATGGGGACTTTATACAGGAAAGAAAACAGCCCAGTTTCTTGTTCAGAAATTTGTACAGTATATTGTTCAGAAAACTGTGCAGTCTGTCAAAAGACACGCTAAATACGTGTATTTTTTAAGCGCGATTGTAAAATATTATCGCATGTTTGCTCACAGGTAATTGTATATATAGCTAATAATGTAAATACATATGTTTTTTTTTTATTATGAAAGCGCTAACTGGTCAAATAAATAAAATTGGAAGTGTACGAAGTATTTTTATTTAACTTTATTTTGTTATATACAAATAATTTATTACCTATGTTGTTTGTTTTTACGGTTTTAAAAGCATACAATATATCAATATCAACTTAAACGTTTACATAAACATATTAAATCCCGAGCCGTTAAATTCAATATTTGAAGCGCCCTTGAGGTATATTTATACGAAAACGGCGCTATATAAATTATCCATAAATAATAATAACTCTTATGTCAGCCAAACGTCACGTCGGCCATACAGTTTTCATTTTATAAGGGACAGTTTCCAGACTGCACAGGAAACTGTACCGTTAACTGTCCCGTATAAAGCTAGCTTAAGAATAAAAATGTTATTGTAAACATATTACGCTAGTAGAGGGTATTGCAATGGTTTATGACTTAGTAATTTTTTTTTGTTGAAATTTAACTTGAATTCCATGTCAGTGTCATACATACATCTTTACTAAAATTATCACAAGTGTATTTTTTTGAGTGTGATATCCAATCAACAAAGATTTCGAACATATATCACTACAACTACTCTCCCTTAACTGCACCCAATGGTGCACAGGGCACATAAATAATCCATCTTCGTTTTGTTTGTTTCAATATAATGAATTATTTTCATTTTTTACAATACGGTCTCAAATCCCTGATTGTATAACTATTGTATGGAGTTGTAGGTGGCGTTAACTTCACTTAATCGCGTTTAATCTGAAAATGGCGTGATTCAGTAATTTTTCATCGCTCTTAATCCGGAACAAGGCGCCAAGCGTGTCACGCCAACCTGACGGATGATTGATTTATCTGCTCCAGTATCTAACATAATTCATGCACGAAAGTGTTATCTATGACCCTTTTAAGGCAATAAGTCAACTGTTTGCATGCGATGTTTGCAATCCGACACTTGCGCCATGCTACGTGGGCCATATTACCTACAACTTTCAACTGCGGGATGCCATATTACAACTAACAACGCTACTCTTTAAATAAAAATTAAATAACTCAATAAACGTGTGCAAGTGTGCAAATGAATTAATTCAGTTTAATAACAGACAACCGTAATATCAAAGTAACAAAAAAGTATGTAAATTCTTTTGTTCATAGTATTATCGTTAAATAAATATTTTGATCAATACTAGTAAGAAATAACAAATAATATATTTATTTTTCACGTAAAATAAAAAAGTACCTACTATCTACCTATTTAACTCCGACATTATTATTTCATAGATTTAGTATATTATAGGTAAATATATTATGATTTATAACATTTTTGGATGTCGATTTATAATTTTTTTCTAAAATTTTAATATTATTTATGGCCTAATTTTCTGACTGTTCTGTCTGTATTCTTCAAAATTATCGTAGGTACTTTTGAGAATAGCGATATATTCTCTTCTTTTATCACCACGTTCGCTCCTATGTGGAGCATGTGGACATCACTAGATACCTCCATGAGATTTTTAATGATAAAAAATCTTTTTTTTTTCTGCAAATATTATCGAAAATACCTAAAATATAAATTAGTAGAAAATATAAATTAATTCACTTTTGATTCCCCATTTGCTTAAATCCACTGAAGAACCTAATAATATTATGATTGATAAAAAAATAAATTCCAGCTAGATAGCACTATAGATTTCAAATGAATAAAATCCAAGGTACATACACACTACACATCTGTTTGGTTAAGTGCTAATATTAAAAACCTTTACACGCTGAAGACAAGTAGCATTGAGACAGACATAAATGGCAATGAAAGCATAATACAGGTATAATATAATAATATCGACGGTGGAAAGGAAAAAGTGACTAAACGGCATAACAGGTGCAAAGGAAATTTTACCAAGTTACATGATATTACTATGACGCTTGGTATCAATTTCTTTTGCACACATTACGTCACTTAGTAACTTTTTCCTTATGTTGACTTGATATAATTAAATATTTTTATAATAAGTACGGATATGATATGTAATTCAGTGATCCGTTTGGTTTGGTTTCATTTGGTGCGAACTTTTAATTATTATACATATATTAACTATATACATTTATTATTATATTTAACTTAAGGTAATTGTTTTAGTACTATTATCATAATGCCACATTTATACTTTATACAAATGTCATATTATTATCATAAATAACGGGGAAAACATGTTTAGAAAATAAACAAACACGAATTAACTCCAATATGTTTCTGATAAACTATTCAATCAACCTACAATTTTTTTAATCAGTTTTTAAGTGGGTTGTTACCATTTTTAAAATACTTAAATAAATTTAATCGACAATTATTGGATATTGTAAATACTCAAAGTCAATATACGCACTCAATGGTACATAGAGCACTGCTTCGGACACCAAGTGTGAGTTTATATTGATATTTTTTTACATCATTGTTATTACATCTGGTTATTTCGCCTCGTAGCACAGTGTAGCGGAGCTACCTTGCAGAGGTGCGCGGTTCGAATCAGAGGTCCTCACAGGACGTCATATTATTATTTCGATGAGATGGGTGGACGACATCAGGAAGTCTGCTGGAAAGACAGTGGATGGGTACCGGCGGCGCACCATTGGGTGCGAAAGGGGTATGAGTGGAGAAATGGCAAGGACGTCCACCGGAGATGGGAGACGACATCTATGTCTGCCAGACAGTGGACCGCAGGATTTGGAGGAGTGGAGATGCATGGAGGCCTATGTCCAGCAGTGGACCTCAACGGGCTGGAGATGATGATTACATTTGTTTCCTCAGAATAATTTTTTTTTTTAAAGTATTTTTGAAAATCCCAATCTTTACCCAATTCTTCCGTCTATTGATTTGTGATATATTAGCAGTACTTATTATATAACTCAATATTTATCTCAAATATAGAATATTTACATAGTATTACAATTATGTTTGAATGAAGTATTTTTTTTCAGATTTAGCTCTCAGCAACGAACAGAAATATAATGAAAATAATCTCTTAATTTTAAAAATAGTAAAATACCGAACAAAACTTTTTAATACAACTTATTTTTATACTTACCGTATACCGTAACTATCCCGCCCCAATCCAAAAAAAGAGAAAAAAATCACCTTGAATTTTTTTTTAAGGAACGTTTTCATAAAATCAATAATTTAATCGCGCTAATCAAAGATTGCCTTATAAAGTTTATTTCCACACAACTCGTGATCGGTAATCAAACACTCAACAAAATAAATAATGTCAAGAATGATTAATTTGACTAAATCATATTTTCGTTCTGTCAAGATAATTCTGATTGATGGTCGATTATATCGAACGCAGGAGGCATTAGCAAACAAGAATTACTACTCGTATTAAACGATGGATAAATATTTCGGAGACTTATGCAGAATAAGTACTTACATCATTTTACAAATGTAAAAATTATAAAAATAAGTAATTGAGTCTTTTGGTATCCAGAAGTTGATCGAGATTCAGTCGAAACCGAAAGTTGAAAGTTATGTATAGATTCTGTATCAATTTAATCACTTTCAATAATTGAATATTCAACAGCCGAATGACCAATGAATGATCCCTTCCTACACTTTAACCTGATATAACCACCGGACGTGTACCTGACCTGGCTGCAGATCGCTCAGCTTGGATGCAGTTTGTGAAATCCATATTCACCATATGACGAGCGGATAAAAAGATGATGATGTAGCATATGAATCCCACAAACTTCTTCCAATCTGAATTATTGGCTCAAAAACTTCGAAAAAGAATTTCAGATAAGTGACATTCCATACTTGAAAATTACTACAGCGCATAGTGTTAGCTAGCGACCAACTACGTCACTTACTACGTCATCACTTGGCATCTACGGCATCTCTAGACATCTACGTCACATGTTTCAAAGTGTGAGTGTACGGTGGAGTCTTTAGACGGTAGAATTTGATAATAAGTGGTGTTATGAAAATGAACCTTAGGAAGGGTATATTTTTAGAAAATTTGTATGGAAACTCCAAAATAAATCATTTTAATCAACTCGGAGGAGCTGAGACCTTTAATTTAAAAGCGTGATAGACCAGATTCGTTTACTGCCCAACAAAACGTTGTATCTTGAAGTATGTACCTATTCACTTCAGTAAATAGCATTAGTTTTATTTAAATTGTTTGATCTTATTGACAATAATAAAACTTAATTGTCTAACATAATATATTGATATTTTATGGTACAAATAATGTGGTTTATTCACTTAATAATATCTTACCGTTAAAATGTATTCACTTAATAATACCTTACCGTTAAAATATATTCACTTAATAATACCTTACAGTTAAAATATATTCACTTAAAAAGTGTGTTGCATTTACATCAGTATACAGTACAAAGTCCTGAATTTTTATCTCATGCAATTCTCCGCTCCACCTTTATATTTCTATCCGTGTATTTTGCAGCACAAACACTTCAATATGTCAACATCAATAGAGGAATCTCATATTTACTTTGCGGTGTTCCTAGGCACCGGAGATTACTTTTGCCGCTGGCAACATCAGATATTGTATTTTCTTTGTGCCAAACAGACAGTAATCGAAATCTAAAATGACAGTCTGTACTGTAACGAGAATGTAATGAAGCGCAAACCATTTCCTCGGCTGTCAACTAAATAAAACTCCTGTGATTTTTGCAATGATTTTGGTAATTGTTCGTTTTTTTCTCCTCCTCTCACTAAGCTGCATAGAGTAGATGAAACAGTCCCTATAGCGCACTTTAAAAGGGACAAAAAACTGTACTTGTGCAGTTTGAAAATTATCCCGTACAAAGCGAAAACTGTGCGGAATATTGAATGGTCCACGCGACGCGACGTTTGGCTGACCTGACAATTATTGTTTTTTTCTGTAAATTGATATAATATTGAATGCTTTTAAAAACGGAAAAAATAGAATAGAAAAAATTTCCTTTGTGATCGCGCTTATAACATCGTATTTAGCGTGTCTTTTGACAGACTGTACAGTTTTATGAACAAGAAACTGCACAAGAATGTGCACCCCTCAATTCAACAGTTTAGATTTAGTTACTTTGAGATGGATTATCTTGTGGTCGCGTGTTTACATTGGTACCTACACATTATTATGTACGACAGATAACTAAACGAGGTTTATCTTGCATTTGTTTCTCTCTTACCTATTTTTATATTTTAAAAGTGTATTGAAAAATGAAAATTTTAGAAGAGTTTGTAAATTCTTGAAACTGATCAGATAAATAGTAAATGTGTTTAATTTATTTCATGTGAGACTAACACAAGTACGGCGGCGCGGCGGCGTAACTTTATGTTTGTATTACGGTGAGAACGGGAATTTATCGCACTTAATTCGCGTTTCCCCGTGTTAATAATCTCCCCATTTACTACACATATGCCCGGCTTACCCACCCCCGCCTAAACACAATCTCCACGTAATAAGGGAGAGATAAAAGCCTCATAATTCTGTGGTCCCACGTACGGCAGGATTTTCCAAGCATTTTCCCTCAAGAAGCCCCAAAACCCTTTTAGTCTCGCCACTCTTTATTAGAGGCTTAAGTGCCACTAACTCACGCTAGATGGCAGCAGAGGGCTGGTTTGTTTCCCGGCTAAGCCAAGACACAAAGGCAAACGAAAACAAACACGGCAGAGGTTGAGAAAACTCGGGGTGTTTGAATAAAAGCAAATTCAATGTGTATTTACGCTTTGCTGATTTCACATTTGACGATTCATCTACTGCCCATTTTTTGGCAAATTCGTTCACGTTTGAATACCTACTCCAGAATACTTGTCTTCAGAATTTCAACAACAACAAAAAAAATCTTTTGTTCTTGTCATACATATATTTTACCAAACCATGATTCTTGAATGCAAAATTAAGAAACTCTCTTCGATAATCTGGAACATTAATCCTATTAAAATTTTCTGAAATGAAACCTTTTTTTTTATACAATCACCATATCAAGTTCATTACTTAAATTTGTTTATTTTTTTCGCGAGACATTTTTTAAAAACAAATTTTATAATCTCTACTAAAATATCACATTATTATACAGCGATATTTATGAGCACAGAAATCTAGGTGGTTTGGCATAGATTTTTATGGCACACAGGTGGTTTGTCATGGTCACATCCAACAAAAAAAGTTTAGCTTGCAAAAAAACAGCATATTTTCTAATAACTAGACTCTAAAGAACATGCTTGGACCTGGCTTGGGGTAATTTTCCGGATGCCTCGGGTCCTCATCCTGAACCCGAGCTGGCTAACGGCCTTTAGTCGCCGCCGGATCCCGCCCACCGGGGCACTAACAGTCCCAAGATCTGGGAGCACATGTGACATTTGATTTACGCGGGCCGTAATGAAAATGGGGCAGTAAAAACCGGGCCACTGGGGAGGAGTGTAATCGGTAATTTATCGTCCCGCGATTGGTGACGCAGGGTCTCCTGCAGGGATGGATTGTGATTTTACATATATCAACGGGCAACCACCAATCGAGAAAAAGATTTCTGAGCATAGAAAATCAAAATCTCGAATAGAATTATATAAAATAATATGCACCTTTGTTTACAAATCTTACTACTACTACTAAAATGGCTTTCATTTTTATGACACCACACGTTGCATAGGGCACTGCATGGTACACCACAGTCCTTGAAAAACTTTTATTACAAAAAGGTAATCAGACATACGCTTCAGTCTCAAGGTATCACCATGTAATATGCTTATTTATTTATTTATTTATTTTCTGTTACTTTACATATATGGTCCTCAGTTTGAGAGCCATTTTATTAACGTTATTTAGGTATAGTCGCGCCGCTAACTGAAATATTTACAAAAAAATACATTTATATAATATGAAATAATTGGGAGCAGAATTTGAAAAATATGATTTACTCCGGCCGTAATGAAAAAGGAGAGTAAAAAATACACGCCAGGAAATATAAGTGTAATCGGACAATTTTAACAAGAGATATATATATAAAAATCAAATGGTATAAACTATTGCATGGATGGATCCCCCATTTTAGAAAATATCGACCCGCGACCTCATGCAATCGTAGCCGTATGCGCTACCACTATGCTACGAGGCGGACAATTGGCGGACTTTGTTTACAATTCTTGAGGATACAATAAAAATAAAGAATGTTGACCTTCTGCAAAATCTACAAGATCATTTTTGACGGTTACACATCGATATTGACAAACCGATGATTTGACTTTGACGCTGGTGTACATTTTTTATACTACCAGATTATATTCGTAGTTTATTTTGCAGTTTATATTCGCATCCAACGGTGCATAAGGCACTGCATTAGTAAACCAAATGTAGTGATGTGTTAAACGAAGGCAATTTTGCCACTGTTTAACCTCACATTTCATGTGATACCTATGATTGGTAACACCGATTGAAGACATTTAAAAATATAAAAAATATTCCTTTTGGGAAATGTATTAAAAAAAATTTAATATCTCGACATAAGAAAGAGATAGAAACATGTTTTTTGGACAGAAATGTGGCGGTTGATGAGAACTATAACGTGGTATTCTCGGTTTATTTTCGACCAATTAAGACTTAGTGCGGTATAGTATTCATAGTGCGATTTGACTACTAATATGAAAACATTCCAAAAGATAATAAAATTATAAAATTTTATCGATAAATAAAAAGAAAAACTGAAGAAGATAAATTTATTTTAATTTATAAATAATATTATTACTATTCTGTTCAGTTCCAGTTCGTCCCTTTAAAAGTGCTGATTCACTCAGATCTGTATATTAGGGACACAAATATTGCAGAATCTATCATAAATTCTACTGCATAGCGGACTCAAGCAGTAACATTGATTTATTAAGGATTGTATTATTTCATAGTCTAGCTTCGGGGGGATTGAACGAGGATATCCAATTCAATATATTTAAGTATTTATTTAATTTTTTTTGGACACATACAGTTCCAATATTAATTGAATGTAATTTTCACATAAAAAATATTTCGGATGTGATACCTTGGACATGTGCTGAAGCGTAGGACTGATCATCTTACTTTCATTGTAACTAATGATCAAGATTCATTGCACTTAGTCTACCAATGCAGTGCCCCTATGCACCATATAAAAAATTCATTGACTTTTTAAGAAAATTTTAAATAACTTTTTAAATAACTTTTAATATACAAACATTAGAAAATAGAAGAATATTAAATGATTTGCTCTTTCTGTTCAAAGTATTAAAAATCTATGTTTGATTATTGTCAACTAACAAATTTAATTAGTATACGAGCTCCTGGTTGAGTTACCCGTAGTAATGCACTATTTTACTGTAGCCAATCATCGACCAATTACAGTGCAAACTCACCTATACGACGCATGCACGCACTGGCTAACAAGTATGCTAACAATATTGATATTTTCAACACAAATCTAGTGCATTTTAGGGAACAGTGTCTGAATGCCATCTCTGGCGGTAATAAATATCCCACCACTGTGTAAAAATGTCTATGTAAAAGCCCTATGGGCAAAAAACAATAAATTAAATAAAATTTTAACCCATATTTGGTTTTATAAATAATATCTTAGAAGGAAAAATAATCAGTGTTTTGAGTTTTTTTATATTGATCTCAATCAAAAAAAAATTTCTAACTAAAACAGTTAGTAGATGGAACCTGTGAGCAAATTAATAACAAACGGCAAGAAATTGTGGTTTATCTTCGTACTGAGTTGACTTTCAAAAATCTATAATCTAACTCAAACGCTTTACAATACCCTTATAAAGCCATGAATAAACGTATAATGGTGCTATCTTCACCATCACTGTCGTGTTCTCTCGCATCTATCCACATTGAAGCTTTCATCTCATGGCACTATAAATTCCGTAATGTGCAGACATTAAGCCCGAACAGAACTATCAATATCCGTGTCTATCGAATCCGAGAATCACTATTCCAGAACATATAAATTACTTCCTCCCCTAATCTGCACCCTCCCTCTTGATCTTACACCCTCTCCCCTCACAACCCCGGGTAAAAAGGTAAAAACATTTGTGATTACTGATT